>OV651815.1:44554955-44692455 GCA_927349885.1 Psylliodes chrysocephalus | reverse complement strand
AAATAAGTTTTAAGAGTATGACGATAGGAAAGTTTCTGCAACTCCTTGGACTGTTGTAAATTTCTAACCACTACGAAATAATATAAAAAATTGCGACAAAAGAAAATAGTATCCATCTTTAATTCCGAAACATGTGGCTTCATATTTTTAAAGAAATTAAAACTCACTTAATCAAAGTTTTAAGTATTGTTAAATTAATTGAAATCTATAAATTCTATTTATATTTTGATATAAAAAATAAAAATTTTATTCTTTGGACTACATATCGTCTTCTTTTTTATTGTTTTGAAACATTTTTTAGATGCATGAATTTAATTTCGAATACTTTTTCTCTTTAGATTAAAAATAAATTATATTTTCTTTTCTAATATAGATAGTATAATTACACTGGTTTTTCCAGAAAGCCCCTTCCCCATTTCATATCAGTATTTATATTTTTTCGTCTAAAAATGGGCCCCTAAGAAACGGGCAATTCTGCGGACCCAGATGTAGTTACGCCACTGGATAATTTTTATTTGTAGTGTTAAAAATATACCTTATAATTTTATTGAACATTTTTTGAACATTTTTTATTGTGAGAGATAAAGATTAAATCAGGATCAGTAGGTACCTCACCTGACCATGTATTTTCTAACCCAAAACAGAATAATTTTCGAAATAATTTTCAGTTTTAGTTAACGACGATAAACTACTTTATAATTAAGCCCTTTTCAGGATTAGTAACCATCAACAATGTGGTCACCTTAATATGGATTAAAGGTTACGTCATATCGAAAGGTAACGTCTTGCTGATTCACTGGCCAAGAAGGCAGCCAACCAATTACTATTTGGATCTGGCCCTTCTATTAGACTGACAAAATCGGTAGTGACAGACCTAATTAAAGAACATTCCCTTGTAAAATTCAAGGAAAGATGGGACGAAACAAAAAAACTGCACAGTTGTCAGGGAACTTTTAAGTTATCCTGATAACACTATAGCAAACAAATATTTGACTATGATTAGACAGCATCTGCGCCTGGTCATAGGCATTCTGACTGGTTATTGCGTAGTACGGAAGCATCTTCATATCATGGTGCTGTTAGAATCCGCACTCGACAGGGGGTATGAACAAGAAGATCCTTTACGATATCCTTTACATATCCTTTACGATTGGCCAACGCTTTCATTTATTAGAAGATTTGTATTTGGCGAGTATCGGCTAACACCGGCCGATATAAAAGAAGCACCTCTTGGCGAAGTTGTCAACTACATTAAATCTGTAGACTGGCTCACGAGCTATTAGGTGCTTGTCATCTTAGGAGGATGCACAATGGGCCTAGTGAGACTTAAGTACCGTAAGGGAAACCCACCTTCCACACGTTACAGATACAGAAGCCCTTTTTTATTGCAATCATTCAGATTGTGTTTATTATTACGCATACAGATCTATCGCATCGGCTGTCGCATTAGAAAGAAGAAGACAGCTGCTAATTTGAGCGGGGATGGTTTGTGCGAGTATGCGTTTAATGAATGAATCAGTATTTACACGTCTACAACGCTTGCTTTACACTGCTGTCACACTTCAAAATAATTGCGTATTTTCCTGACAAACACTATACAACTATAATACTTGCAACGAGAAAAAATAAATTAAACTGATAATAACTAACATTAAGAATGCAAATATACGTCCCTAATGTACTTTTGAAAGCCTTTTGTGCGCTTTGGAGCCTTATGTTTAGTCAATACCGAATTATAACACTAAACAATCCAGGTAACAATTATGCATTCGAACGACCTGTCGACACTGATCTGTATTATTTTACTGGATAGGATATAGGCTATATTTAACATACTAAAAAACCGTTCCACCAAGGAGACCGGAAGTGCAACAATGCTGGCCGATTTGGGCAAATTATGGTGGGTTCACAGAACTGAAATTTGGGATAATTTGACATACCTAACCTATAATTTGATTAGTTTTTCTTCTTATTCTTCTTCTACTCCTTTTGCGGGCGATGTCCTTTGGTACAATTCACCCATAATTTGATTTTTTTATGAAAGAAAATATAAAAATGGAAACGTGAAGCATATTGTGTCTTCAGGAATGAACGTTTATTGTTTATTTCATACTCTTTTTACTTTGTTTTCCACAATAAAAACATCTCATCGTAGCTTGTTGACACAATTAATGCCCGTATGCACCGTATACGTTTAATCCAGATCAAGGGTTTAATCGCGTTTAGTACCATAGCTAAAAATGGCACTAAACGCGACTAAACCCTTGATCTGGATTAAACGTGTACGGTGCATACGGGCGTAAATGACAAATGTGATGACAAATGGAAATAGAGGTTACGTTAAATAACATCCGGTCCGCCATATTATTTGCCCAAGTCGGCCAATTTTTCGGAACGTTTTTTAGGGGGCTATATCCTATCCAGTAAAATAATACAGATCAGTGCCTGTCGACAAGTGGGAACTGACAATTTAAATATGGCAACCCTGTGGGTCTGTTGTCCTTGGCAGGATCAATGATACATATATAGTTATATAGATTGCTCAAAGCGGGTGGTCATATTGCTCATTAATCAGAATCGGTTTAGTAAAATTGTGTTTACACACCAATTTTCAGCCATTGAATATAGTAAAAAAAATAATTACCTACATTTTTCCTTCGATGAATAAGCTCATGTTTATTTTGAAAAACATGGATAATCAATCTATATAACTATCTATCTTATTGACCCTTCCAAATCACCTGGTCTACAGGGTTGCCATAATTTTGCCATATCAAAACCTGTAAAAACCCACTGGTAGCTATTTTATTTGGAATGCCTAATACTCTCCCATAATAATTTGACAACTACGTGGATGACACCGTGAATGTTTGCAATTCAATTTTTGTAAAGAAAATTAGTGTAATAGAGTTTTTCGCCGTTGGTTTTAGCTTTTTAAGTGGAATGTATATAAGAAACTTAACCTAAAAATGACTTTTACTGTTTTTCCGCCTTATAAAATACCAATACGACTAGTTATTTATTATACAAGGGAAAAATGTATTAGATTTTAGCTCGATGTTTTTTGTATCCCGACGCGAAGTAGGCTCTTGCACATTCAAATCTAGCTAGAAAGTTGACGTTTTCCATGAATTAAAACAAACTGTAGGTTAATATAAAATATTTTTTTTACTACTAACATGAGAAATCACCATTATTTACTCCATTCCTCTAATGAGAAGTAATATTTCTCTCCCTAGGTAAATAATGATAATAAAAAAAAACCTAGGTAAATAATGAAACTAAATTTCATTAGTTTCATTTTGTTAATTTGACAACTAAACTCCCAGACTACTTGATATTTTGAAATATTTGAAAAATAAGTAGGAAATAACTAAGGCTGGGTTTATCAAATCTAATCAAATCAAATATGATAATATATATCAGTGTAAACAGTAAAAATATATATTAACTAGGAAATTCAACACCGGCTTTAAAAATTATTAATTAATAACAATAAATCCATGTCATTAAAATATCAAAAATGCAATGGGATATTTCCTAGAATCATACCAAAATTTGACACATGCCAAATTTTTACATAAATAAAGCCAGTCTGATTAGAAACACGCTCCAGTCTGCTTGATATTTCGAAATATTTAACAAATTGTTAGGAAATTACTTATGTCAAAATTAAAATTGCTAATACATTAATGTTAGTAGTAAAAAAAATTCTATATATACCTCGGCTGAGAAAGCTATTATTTACCTCGCACATTATATCCCTCGGCGCTACGCGCCTCAGGATATAAAAGTGCTCGGTAAATAATAGCTCACTTCTCACCCTAGGTATATAATGTACTATTAATTGACTTCTTAATATTTTAAATCATCCAACAGTATTTTCCGTAAATAATTAAATCAAATGATTACCGACTCTACAAATAGTAGGCTTAAGTCAAATACTTACAATATTATAAGGACACAAGGTAACCCATTTCTAATAAAATAAAATTATTTATTTTATTTTGGTGTGATCGTAGAAAAAATCTTGTGTGTAATTCTTAGCAGAAAGTCCTTTGGCAGTTTCGACTTTCTGTCTCAACTGCCAAAGTGCTACTTTATGCTCTTAATACACAAATAGCTACTATTAAAATTAGTGATGCGTATGTAACATTCATATATGTTGTACTTAAATGTAACCCATCATGTAGTAGACCAGTAGCTCTAGCTATGATGGTTTTAGTATTTATTCATATTTAGGTTATCCAGCCATAGCCGCCGGTTTGTCGGTGAAGGGAGAAGGCAATTTCCGTGACCCTTCATCTAACAATCCGTCACTGCCAGCCATTTCAATATTGATGTACATTAAAATTTACTTAATAAAAATGCGTTTTATTTATTTAAACCCAAATCAGTCAATAAAATATTTGATATATGTATTCTGTGATATTATGGCCCAAGAACATTATCCCTCTCATGCTGCTCGGGATAATTTTCAAAATATTCCTGACCTCAGAAATAATTTAACCTCTAGTGGTTATTACATATGATAATTAATCTGAAAGGTTTTATAGAACGATAATTACGTCTGTATTCTACAAGTGGTATAGAAGACAAATGGAAAGGTCAATCGGTGGCAAAAGCCCTCTCATACCGGTAGAAACAGTTTCCTATACGATTGGGGTGCACTGCACGACACAAAATTTGGTTCATTTTTCACGTTTTCACATCGCGTGTCGCATTGTCGAAATGGCAGAGGACATCACAAATTGTCCTCAGTTTTTGATACAAACTTAATCTCACTAGAGTCCCGAGGCATAACGGGGTAAAGAGTAACGAGATTGCAGACAGTCTCATCAGGAAAGGGGCTCAAACACCAATTGAGAGACATGAACCGTTTTGCGATATTCGCAGTAACACACTATGAGAGATTCAAAAAGAATTGGGGAGTAGAAGAACCGACTATTGGAATGATCTTTTGGACAGCTAAGACAAGCTAAAATACTTATGGATAACCAGATAACCAGAAAAGATCTAAGTACGAACAGGCTACGCATAGTTAGTTATTTTATCTACTTTGATATGTGTTTGAGCTCAATTTATAGGGCGTGGGTTAGGTTTTTAAATAAATCTGATAACTTTGAAAAAGAATTTGGGCACCACTATATTTAAAGCTTATACACTTAACTCTAGATTAGTGTTAAAAATATAGAAAATCACTAACCACTAACAAATTATACTTAAAACATGCTTTAGATAAGGTAGGTATCAAATTCTAATTCACATAAGCTTGCACATAATTTAAAACAATTTATTGATTAAATCAATTGCACTTATCTGTAGGTAAATAAGGTAATATACGGTAAGTTAAAGGTAAAATCAGGTATTTCTTCCTTCGTCTTTAACTACAGAGATACATCAATCTCCAAACATTATATACCAGTCAGGCAACTTCCACCAAGTCATTCGGGATTCTATATCATAACTCTTAATCGTGACTGTGAATGATCTTCAAGGTAAAAGATTTTTATTTGTATTCGAACTAGAACGATCTTCCAGATAAATGATTCTTATTTGTACTTGAACCTGAAAAACCCGAAACGTCTAGTAATTGAACCGTCTAGAGATAGCCATCGGCTAAAAAGGGTTAAAATGTTATGATAGACGAAAAGAAATTTGAAAAGGATTTAGATAAAATGCTTTAATTATTAAATGAATAATTTCACAGAGACTAAAATAATTAATATGAAAAGGAAAAATCTTATTTAATATATTTAAATATAGTAAAGCATAATATCTTATTCCAAAAAAATAATATATAAATTCAGATGTATAAAATTTGACAATCGCTCGAGAAATCATGGAACAAAAATATATATTGAATAACATATTATTAACGAAACGTACCTTATAAAATCAGACGGCCATTATCATAAATAAATATGAATTAGTATTTCGGATGACCCAAATAAAATCAAAATAGAAGTGACCTAGTCATCGCTGTCTGTTAGATCAAAATAAAAATGTCACTACTTCTGACACAAAGCATAAACGACAAATGACATTTGATTAAGAGGTGATTGTGTCTGAAATAACGAAATAACGGTTCCAAACGTTACAACGAATATCCTTACCGGGTATTGCCGACTCGTAGGACATTGTAGTAAAATTGGGCTAGTAGAGGATAATGTGTAGCACTACAGAATCCAAGGGCATTATACTTGGAAGAATACCCAATAGTAGGAGGTAACCTTTCCAGCTTGGAGCCACTCTAAATCTTACACTCTCTTAGGAAAATAGGATTGGAAGGGTCTATATAGACGTCGATACTATTCCCTTGCTGCCTTAAGCGGAATGTACACTGTATCATTTTTCATGTACGCGAAGATCCAAAGTGAATCACGCAGAGTGAAATCATCCAGAACAATTATGCTTTTTATATATTTCCATCTATTTATATGGTTTTACCTTTCACTCACACTGCCAGTGTTCATTTCGTGTCTATTATGGTATTATGTGTGAGGTGTATCAATTAATTCATGTATAAAAAATTCACCTGGTAATTAATGTTTGTCCATAGTTCAGTTCAGTGGTAGAACATTTAAAATCTTCCTTTACCGCGATTCTCAAACCTAATAGAATTATTTGAACAAGGATAATTTCCTGACCGTAGTAGAATTTTATATAAATGAAAAATTGCTTGGTTTATTGGGTCAATAGTTTTTATTTTTTATAAATTAAGCACTACATATGTTTCGGAAAAACATTTTTGCATCTTCTGGTGCAGTCAATATATTTATAAAAATATGGGGGACGAATACAAATAGTTTAATTTTGTTAAATAATAGAAACACTATATTTCTATTTCTCAGCGTGTGAAGGTGATTCTGGGCGATTCATTCTTTGGTATATTCCTTTTTATACTTGATAGGTTTAATTATTTTATTATAATTGCAGCATTTTCCACTATCCTTATTGTATGCTTAATATTTGTCCTGAACTTTCCGAGTCTCAAAGGGCTGCCCAATTAGAACTCTTGACTATTAAATTTTCCACAACAAGCTTTCAATCAGAATTAATTGTATATATTGCATCCTGTTCATGTTCAACAGGTTTGTCATTTTTATCTTCAAAATAAAAATCACTTTTTTTCAAATTTATTTTGTTTCTACTCGTGTTTCTATTTTTAATGGTATTTATTTCACCATCCTCATTGGTGACTATAAAATTGTCTATCTCATCTTCAGAATCACTTTCAAGCATTGTCAAGTTTTCCTCTAAGTTGTTTTTTAGCTTTTTTAGAACCAATCGAGTCTCTGACAGCTATATCTTAACTTTCATTGAAATTTTCTATTTTCTTCCTCGGAGTCACCATCAATTAGTATAATTCGTTTTCTACTTTTATTTTTCTTTTTATTAGTTGTAATACATTTTAATTCATTTTCGTCAATAATTTGATCTTGTAAGTTGTATTTTCATGTTTATTCTTTAATTCTTTCTCAATCGGTTAGGTGAGTGCTTTCGTTTACCTTCAAGTTGTGGGTTTCTTCTTCCTTGCCGCCGTCGACGTCGGATGATGGTCGGCGTCTCTTTGTCCTTCTCATCGTTGTCGTTGGGTGATGGTCTCTTTGTTTTTTATTTTGGTGGTGGTAACAGAAAATATCTCCTTTTGATGTTGGGTTTCTTTTTTCTCAAAGACGTTGGTGGATGAAACCATGGATTTCAAGGAAAAAAATTCTGGGAGCTTCATTAACGCTGTTAAAAAAAGGAATCACTTAAGAATAAACTAGGATCAATTCGAATATCTTCTTGATAATGTAAATAGTCTCGGTTCGGGGAATGATTCTTTCATCAAGTTGGTAGGGGGTTAATATGTTTCATCGTTCATCTTGAGTGTAGGTACTCTTGGGATTAAACAAACATGAAAGTCATTTTACATATATCACTTGATCACAAGATGAACATTCAAAGACATCAATGCAAATGAGCCTTTAACGACAGGAGAGAACATAATAGATCTTTTAGGTGGCATACATAACATAAAATCACAGAATCAGTTAAATATAGGAATTATATTTATTTTTCCGGCAGCAAAACAAGAAAAGCTGCACCATAACTTGCCATTCTGCGGTCTAATACAATAAACAAAGTCGAATTGACAAAAACTTTCCTCCGGTGGGTACACGGCGCGCTTCGCCGTCGCGCCCCGGATCGATACGCCCCTCCAGGTCGGCGTCCGTCCGGAATGCTGTTACGGCCACGTCCAGTGTACACGTGACCGAAGAGGCGTCCATACCCAGAACCCGGCGCGTTCGCCATGGACTCGGGCCCCTGCGATGTTAAACACGGAAAACGGTAAAGGAAATTTGGGAGACGGCGTCCAGACCGCCAGGCTGCGCCGTCAGCACGGCTTCCAGCTGCCGTTGCATCCCTTGCAGGTGAGCCACAGCCACCCGGTGCACCTCGCTGAAGATGTCATCCAGCTTTTTTCATGCACTTTTGGTTTTTTGTTACGGTAATGGTTATTTTCTTGTTATTGCCTTTGGGGCGCTTAGGGCAACTTGCTAATGAGCGTTACGCCTGACTTTTTTTGTGTTGCTTCCTGCCCTTCTAAGCATAAAAGTCGTATCTACATTTTTGACTATATTGGAGGTAATATCTATTTTCTAAACATGCGAATCTAGCCCGTCATATTTTTAATGTATAAAATTATCTGCAGCAGAATTACATATTGTACATACACTCAAAATTAATTGTGACATCTACAAACTAGGCTGTATTTTTAAACAGAATTGCCATATCTCCAATATTCTCAGATACAACTTTCATGCTTAGAAGGGCAGTTTTGCTCTGATTCAGAATATTTAATGAAGAGAAATACTTACCCCCATATATTCAAGGTTTTTTTATATTGATATTAGTAATTTTACTGCACTGTTGTTGACTTGTTGTATTTTATAAGGAGAAAAGCTTATCTAAGCCAAGCATGTATATTCAGGCTTTTTTGTATTTTATTTGTCTTGGCAGATTAGTTAGGAATACTTGAAGGCTTTATTCGCAATAGTATTTTGTAAGTTTATAGGCCTATTTAGCCATTGATGTATTGAATATTTTTTTGTAGTCAATGTGTGTAAATATATATGGGCGCCTCTAGAATTTTTCCAGTGACAAAGTTATAATTCTGTGAACCTAACCTCAAAAGCATACATGCTTAATTTTATTTATTAGACAGACAAGAATTGTAGACAATAATGATCGTTTAAGCTTTTTCCAATACTTAGCTGATAAAAGTTCGCTTATTTTTTGAAGAGGTCAAAAGCTTTCACATAATTCTCTTGAATCGTACCTTCAAACCTCCTTAAAAATGTGCAAAATTGGTCTGACCTCGTATACCTATTACAACTGAAAATATTTGATAAATTTTGGTCAACAATTAAAAAAAGATGTATTGTACAATTTAAACTTTAAAATTTTTCAAAACACCTTTTTTATTTTTATTTTTGATTAAACGTGTTAAACGTGTTAATTAATCTTTTTGTCGGGCATATGCCTATGAAGACTACTAGAACAACTGAAGGAGTCGATGAGTGGTCGGCGGCCCAACCAGTACAGTGCACACAAAACTATTTACTATTTAATGATTAAAATTAGGTAGGTAACTAATGCTTGAAAAGTGTCTTTTCTGCACTCGATTGCTTGATTAAACTTTAATTTGTGACGTTAATATAAATATCTACCCATTTTTTTTGTTATGGGTGTCCAAATTAGAAAGGACACCAGCCATGAACCTATCGAACAGATCTGAGACTATTATTATTATTATTATTTTCCACAATATAAATATGTGTGAAATAAAGTTCATCTTTATTGTGATTTCTTTTTTTTATATCATGTATTTAATTAATTTTAAGATTGTATGTATATTGTTATTTGGGAAATAAATTATTAATATTATTATTATTATTATTATTATTATTATTATTATTATTTTAAACAAAAGTGGTCAGTTTTCTTGGCTACTTTTACATTAAGAATTTTTACACAAAATTCTACATTAGAGTTAGTGTCATTTTCAAATATCACTTTCCAACTATAAAACACTTCAATGGAAGCAAAAGTATATTTTTTTTTCTTCAACTACAGTACTATGATTTTCTCTAAAATGCAGCAATAAAGTTTTTTGTCCGTTCTTACAAATAAATAAATAATTTTTAAACATTATTTCATAAAATATATAAAGGCGAATCGCTTCATTTCCACCGATTCCTTTAAATGTACTAATCTGAAACAAATTGTAGGTAGGTACTTAAAATAGGATTTGATACTAATTATTTGATTAACAATAGTTTTATTAATATTGTCTTACATTAACTATAATAAAATAAACAGTACTTTTGCCTAAACAAAACATGAATCTCCCCTTTTCAATCAGAGCTGTAGAACTAATAAATAAAACTAGGTGGAGGGACAGAAAATGTAGGTTATATTTAAATAAAAATGAGACAAAAACTGTCTGTACTGTAAATTTGATAAACCATATGGCGACACTCATCTCAGTGAATGAGATAAAGTAAATTAACCTATAACCTAACTTTCAAGCTTTATTTCTGTAGTAAACTCACATTAATTTCTAAAGACATTTACAAAAATGTATTGAATAAGTCATAAAGCATAAATGCTAAATAAGACTAATAATAAAACTATTCCTAAATAAGTATACAGGCTGTTTCAAAAAACATGGTACATTGCTCGTAGGGTGATTCCTTTCCAAAAAAAAATAGTTCCCATCAACATCGGTACGCACATGCTTTTTTTTAAAGATGTAGGGTGTTTCAGTTTTTACAATCAGTAGAAAAAATTTAAAGGAAAATTTGGAAAACAATCAACATTATTTAAAACTATAACAAGATGACACTAGCATACTATCTGTATCTGTAACGTGTTTAGGGTGGGTTAACCCACGGCACTTAAGCCTCAGTAGGCATCCACCTAAATAAATAGGCACCTCCTAGCTCGTAAGCCAGCCTACAGATTTAATGTAGTTGACAACGTCACTAAGAGGTGCTTGCTTCTCTTATATCAGCCGGTTTTAGCCAATTCTCGCCGAACATAAATCTTCTAATAAATTAGAGCGTCTGGCAATCGTAGAGGATATGCTCGACGGTCTCATCTTCTTGTTCGCATCCCCTGCAAAGTGCGGATTCTACCAGCCCCATGATATGGAGATGCTTCCGTAGTTGACAATGTCCAGTCATAACGCCTGTGATCAGGCGCAGATTCTGTCTAGTCATAGTCAAGTATTTGTTTGCTGTAGTGTTGTCAGGATAACTTAGAAGCTCTCTGGCAAGTCTGCAGTTTCTTGTTTCATACCATATTTTCTTGAATTTCACAAGGGAATGTTCTTTAATTAGGTTTGTCACTACCGATGTGTTGTCAATCCAATAGAGGGGCCAGGTCCAAAAAGTATTTGGTTGGCTGCCTTCGCTTATGGAAGATATATCTCGGTGAGATGGAGTCCATGTTCGTTTGAAGCAGTGGGACCGTATCGAGCGCCTCCTGCCAAAAGCCACGTCTCGCCTCACCAGAACCTACATCAGGTTCTATTCCAACCGTGCGGAGGCATGTCATTCTCGTTAGAGCAACCTCCTTGATGTAAATATCAAGGGAAGTGAGATTAAGAATGACTTTCATGGCTCTGGTCGGTGAGGTTTTCATGGATTCTGTTAAGACATGTTGTTCCTTGAATTTGTTCTAGTTTACGGATAGCTGTCAATTTTTGGGTTTTCTGTACCCAGACAACTGCATCGTATGTTAGCATAGGTCTTATGATGGCCGTTTATTTCCATGCGACGAGTCTGGGAAGAATCCCCAGGTGCGCCCCACGATTCGACGGCTTTGTTCATAAGCGATGTATGCTCTTTTTACTCTGTTTTCTAAGTTAACTTGTTAACTTGCTTTTAAAGGTGAGACTAGATACTCTACCTCTGTTGCAAAGTTTAGCTTTATGTTTAGGAGTTCTGGAGGTTTTAATTCCATTTTCATCCTTTTCCTTGTGAAAAGGACCATTTCTGTTTTCTTAGGATTAATAGACAGTGAATGGTCCTTGCACCACTGTTCCATAATTTTGAGAGCTACTTGCATTATTTCGCAGAGGATGTTCTCAAAATTCCCTGCAGAATGACCAGGTCGTGACTATCACTATTGAGGCAGCTGATGAGGATGTCGAGGACCATGTTCCAATCCCACCCCTCCCTGTGGACATTCCCTCGCCATCAAGCCTTTTATATTCACATCTTCTACACTCATGTTTACTACTCGATTTGAGAGAATGTTCTGTATCCACCCACTAACCATCTGTGGAACATTCCTGTTGTTTAGTGAGTGTATTACCTTTGGAAAGGTCGTCTTATCAAAAGCACCTTCTATGTCTATGAAAACACCCAAGGCGGACTCTTTAATATCCAGTAGTGGTGTAATCACCACAATTCCTATGTCAGGTTAATTGGTCGGTAGGTTTTTGGGACAATGTAATTCATCCTTCCAGGTTTGGGGGATTATACAAACATATTTGGTCGGTTACCAATAATCTCTACGAAAAAACGGTATCTATTTAGTCAATTTTTTTCCGAATTGTTTGGAAATTTTTAAATAACAATATTTAGATATTCATATTTTCTTTTCAGTACGACCGTGTTCACTAACTTATGATATGTTATCCTCATAGCTCCATGGTTATTCCCTATAATTTTTTGATTTCTACACTATCTAGGCGTGTACAATCTCGTAAAATACAAGATAACATTATGTCCTCAAAGTCTTTCAACTAACACTGAGTATATAAAAATGAAACGAACGCAATAAATTCCGAAAATTAAAATAAACCACAAAAATTATAAGTAAATGTCACAAATGGCATTAGGATGGTAAAAATATGGCGCATGTGATACCGCTCAGTACACAAGTAGCGACTCCTACCTACGTGGTTCTGGATTATCATATTCGTAATATACGCAAAAAAACTCAGAAAAAATGGCACCCGCCTTTTCATTAGCCAGAGACAATTTTTTCTAACAACTGATAGACTAAAATATTCATACCTTCACTCACACTTGCATTTAAAGCTCTAAAGTCAGTTCGTACTCTCGCTAGCCCGGCATTTATTTCTTAATTTGGATATTTCATAGGCTATTAGGCAACTGCACTTTGGTTTAATAATGGATTTAATGGAACTATTAAAGTCAGTTTCGATTCGGAACAGATACACATTTTTAATGCGCTCTGTCCATTAGAATGTAAAAATGTAATTCAACTTTTGTTGAAAGACCAGCGCTACTGCACGGCTAATAAAACTGATTAAAAACCGCTAACACCCTATGGCTCGTTTCGTATCTGATTTCACGCTCATGTATTAATATTGCATTATGGTGCACATGTAAGGAATAAATATCGCTACCTTGGAAGAACACAGGCACAACTCAAAAAGTATAAATTTCGAGATAAGACGTTTCAAAATTTTCATTAAAATCTAAATTGAAATATCTGCTTTAAAATACAACTTATTGATAACCTGTTATTCCAAATTTAAAGTAGACACAGTTAACTTTAACACATATTTTATAAACATACAAAAATCCTTAAGGACTTGGACTTGTAACACTGTTGACGAAAAAAAAACATTTTAGGTATTATGTCAAATGAAGATAATTAAACAAATAAATAGTACACAATGGTAAAAAATATATTTATGAATAGAGAAACAAAATACAATTATATATTAACAACAAAATCACAGTAAATTATTTTGGTCAATAGCGGCACAAGTCTAAATATGATATAAAAATATTTATCAATAATTATGAAAAATAACGACATAAGTTAAAATAAAACCTCTAAACAACTATTGTATGAAAATATTTTCTAAACTCACTGACACATCTAAAAATAATACTTTATTCATAATATACAAATTAGATGTTAACTTACTTCTTTTTAGAAAAAACTGGTGTAATTCTAAATGTGACGGTTCTCATTGAAAACTTTGCATTTTTCGAAATTTTAAAAACTAATAACCTGCACTACCCAAGACAACTAGCGAACAATTGAATATGTAAGTTTTTGTCCCAAAGGGAGTTGTCAGTTTACAGAGTTAAAAATTGATACAACTGCTATCTAGTGGATGTAACTGCAAGTCAAGGTTATTGTTTAACTTCTTTTGTGTTTTTTCTGTTTTTTCTGTTATGTTAAAGTCCGTTCATGCTTTTATAATTGTTTTTTATTACAACTGACTCCTTGACATTCCATTTAGGTGTGCCTGATGATGAAGTGACAGCTTCGAAACCGGTCGCCAATTAAATTGACTTGTGAGAAATAAAGGACCTTTTCTTTAACCCTTACACTTGATACTCTTTCACATAAAAAATCATTAGTTTTGGGTTATATGTATGCAAAAGGAACAAAACCAAAAAAATTTCAGTTGCGCCATTTTTCTTCCAACCTAGAGAATATATGTAGCTTTTTATACGTTTTGACTATTTTCGCGATGCTCTGTGTGTGTGTGTGTGTGTGTGTGTGTGTGTGTGTGTGTGTGTGTGTGTGTGTGTGTGTGTGTGTGTGTGTGTGTGTGTGTGTGTGTGTGTGTGTGTGTGTGTGTGTGTGTGTGTGTGTGTGTGTGTGTGTGTGTGTGTGTGTGTGTGTGTGTGTGTGTGTGTGTGTGTGTGTGTGTGTGTGTGTGTGTGTGTGTGTGTGTGTGTGTGTGTGTGTGTGTGTGTGTGTGTGTGTGTGTGTGTGTGTGTGTGTGTGTGTGTGTGTGTGTGTGTGTGTGTGTGTGTGTGTGTGTGTGTGTGTGTGTGTGTGTGTGTGTGTGTGTGTGTGTGTGTGTGTGTGTGTGTGTGTGTGTGTGTGTGTGTGTGTGTGTGTGTGTGTGTGTGTGTGTGTGTGTGTGTGTGTGTGTGTGTGTGTGTGTGTGTGTGTGTGTGTGTGTGTGTGTGTGTGTGTGTGTGTGTGTGTGTGTGTGTGTGTGTGTGTGTGTGTGTGTGTGTGTGTGTGTGTGTGTGTGTGTGTGTGTGTGTGTGTGTGTGTGTGTGTGTGTGTGTGTGTGTGTGTGTGTGTGTGTGTGTGTGTGTGTGTGTGTGTGTGTGTGTGTGTGTGTGTGTGTGTGTGTGTGTGTGTGTGTGTGTGTGTGTGTGTGTGTGTGTGTGTGTGTGTGTGTGTGTGTGTGTGTGTGTGTGTGTGTGTGTGTGTGTGTGTGTGTGTGTGTGTGTGTGTGTGTGTGTGTGTGTGTGTGTGTGTGTGTGTGTGTGTGTGTGTGTGTGTGTGTGTGTGTGTGTGTGTGTGTGTGTGTGTGTGTGTGTGTGTGTGTGTGTGTGTGTGTGTGTGTGTGTGTGTGTGTGTGTGTGTGTGTGTGTGTGTGTGTGTGTGTGTGTGTGTGTGTGTGTGTGTGTGTGTGTGTGTGTGTGTGTGTGTGTGTGTGTGTGTGTGTGTGTGTGTGTGTGTGTGTGTGTGTGTGTGTGTGTGTGTGTGTGTGTGTGTGTGTGTGTGTGTGTGTGTGTGTGTGTGTGTGTGTGTGTGTGTGTGTGTGTGTGTGTGTGTGTGTGTGTGTGTGTGTGTGTGTGTGTGTGTGTGTGTGTGTGTGTGTGTGTGTGTGTGTGTGTGTGTGTGTGTGTGTGTGTGTGTGTGTGTGTGTGTGTGTGTGTGTGTGTGTGTGTGTGTGTGTGTGTGTGTGTGTGTGTGTGTGTGTGTGTGTGTGTGTGTGTGTGTGTGTGTGTGTGTGTGTGTGTGTGTGTGTGTGTGTGTGTGTGTGTGTGTGTGTGTGTGTGTGTGTGTGTGTGTGTGTGTGTGTGTGTGTGTGTGTGTGTGTGTGTGTGTGTGTGTGTGTGTGTGTGTGTGTGTGTGTGTGTGTGTGTGTGTGTGTGTGTGTGTGTGTGTGTGTGTGTGTGTGTGTGTGTGTGTGTGTGTGTGTGTGTGTGTGTGTGTGTGTGTGTGTGTGTGTGTGTGTGTGTGTGTGTGTGTGTGTGTGTGTGTGTGTGTGTGTGTGTGTGTGTGTGTGTGTGTGTGTGTGTGTGTGTGTGTGTGTGTGTGTGTGTGTGTGTGTGTGTGTGTGTGTGTGTGTGTGTGTGTGTGTGTGTGTGTGTGTGTGTGTGTGTGTGTGTGTGTGTGTGTGTGTGTGTGTGTGTGTGTGTGTGTGTGTGTGTGTGTGTGTGTGTGTGTGTGTGTGTGTGTGTGTGTGTGTGTGTGTGTGTGTGTGTGTGTGTGTGTGTGTGTGTGTGCCCACCATAACTCATGAACCGATGCATAGAAAAACACCAAATTTTAAACTTAAGCTTTATTCCAGCGTCCAATGAACTGATTTGGGCAGAGTCGGGACATCTGGGGGGTACTTTATAGTTGATCATTTTGATATTTTATGGTATATATCTGTTATTTACGTTTATAGAAGAAAATTTTTCAAATAAAAGTTACTTCTAATATTATTGTCTATAATTTTTGTTTTATACATTTTTCTAAAATGGTCCGTATTCGAGAAATTTAACAAAATGTAAAAAAAATAATTTTTTATAAAAATTGTTTAAATAAAAGTTATTTGTAATATAATTCTCTATAATTTTTATCCCATACATAATTTCCTCTAAAATGGACCGTATTCGAGATATTTGAGAAAATGTGTAAATTTAGAATTTTGAAGAAAACTCAAAAACGGATAAAGAAAAAAACATTAAATTTTAAACTTAAGTTTTATTTCGGCCTGACATGAAATGATTATGGACAAAGTCGGAACATCTGGGGGGGTACTTAATGGGGCTGTTTTTATATTTTATGGAATATATCTGTTATTTATGTTTGGAGTAGAAAATTGTTTAAATAAAAGTTACTTCTTATATTATTACCTATAATTTTTGCCTCATATCAAAATATCCTGAAATGGTCCGTAATCGAGAAATTTGACAAAATCTGCAAAATTCTGATTTTTATGAAAATTGTTGAACTAAAAGTTGTTTGCGATATCGATCTCTATAATTGTTGTTTATACATGATTTTTCTAAAATGGACCGTAATGGAAAAATTGTAGGAATAGTGCTAAATTTAAATTTTTCAGTATTTTCGTTTTCAATGAATATCTATAGAAAAATGTTTCGAGGTAGATGTATGTTGGAAAATGTATATATTTAGTTTATCCTCTAAACATTTATAGAGGTGCTGCAATAGGTTGTACAAAATAACCGGGAAAAGCCTATAATAACAAGATAGGAAAGTCATGTGTTGGACACATCAGATTTTTTATAAAAATAACTCAATTTTTCCGTTTGAGTATTAGTATATAGCTTAAGATCCATTTTTAATATAAATTAGTATCGAGTATAAGTGTTTGAGGTATAAATAGTGTTGTATAAATAAATTGAATTAGTAAATAAACAATTGTTTTTAGTGAATATAAACTTAAATAAATAAACGTTATAATTAATATAAATTTGGAGTAGCCTTGTGTGAGTCGGTTAGATTAAAAGGTAGAAGAGAAAAAGATCCTTAATATACAGAAAAAGAATACATATCTTTGTGAGATCTAAAGAACCTTTTTCTTTTCTACCTCAGTTATATAGTTATAATAATGTCTATTTGATTTTTGTCTTATTTTTATGGAAGACCGAAACAGGAAAATTATCTAATACGCTAGACACTTGCCAGTAGCTGATTTCCGTTTGAATTATAAATGGCGCCCTTGAAAATGAGTTAACCCAGATATTAAATATTAAAAGACAAAAAGAGAGACAGTCTTCGACAATGTGATGTTGTAGAGAAAATTTATAATATTTCAGAATTCTACTTCTTTATAAAAAGGGAAATAACTAACGAAAAACTAGATATTAATCTATTGACACGATATTGTTGAAATATGTTTTAGTTTTCTACTTTTATTAAAATATATACTGTAATGGATTATATTATTTTTTATATTTTTTTATATTTTAAAATTTGGACTTACCTTTATTTTTTTTTTCATACAATTGCGCCAGCTAGCCAAAAGTAATGGCAATTTTTAGGTAGACATTTTGAAATTCTGGTCTGAAAAAGAAAAAAGTTAACAAAGAAATAAAGTATACTCACAAAATATTAAAAAATTTGGAGTTTCACATACATATTTCCTACCTGAAGAGAAAAAACCAGAGATTGGAACCATTTGAGATCTTCGAAGAGATGAAGAGAACTTGAGATACTTGCAGATCTAAAATATTGATCATTAATACTTATGCTTTGCTTTTAAATAAAGTAAGCGATACATCTTTGGATATACTGTAAATATCTTTCAAATAACACTGGTACAACGGAAAATGGTATGGCGCCAAAACCATTCAAAACTAAGCAGAGTCAAACCTTTTGAAAACTCTCAACACCAATCACTAAATCTAAAACAAAAAGAACAACTTGTTCATACCAGCAGAGACAACCCAGCGAGACGTGCAACTCAATGTATTTTTTTGTTCGGCAAAAGTTGTTTGGACGATTGTAATAGCAACCAGGATATGATTGCGCCACTAATTAATTTTCTTCTTTTCTTACTGCGTATTCATGCATAAATAGTTTTTCTATACAAATTTACAGGAGGAACAAAAACTATTGTTCCACTATATATATATATTAAAAAATGTAAAAGCTTCCAATAACATCAAATTTTTTATCATACAAATAATTAATTTCAATGAAGGAAGTTTTATTCATAGTTAAAAAATTGAAAATTATAGTGATTTTTAATATTTAAACTTGGAAAAATAATACAATAAACTTTTTTTCTATAAACTGTATTTTTAAAGGTACAGGAAAACAAACTACAAGTACTAGGTACGTTTAGAAAGTACCTCGTCTTGCTCTTTTTACTCGATGCTGTTCTTTTAGTACATCTACTTTCTCTCTATCGGATCTGTCTGTGGTCTTTTAACGCAGAGCGATACGGTCTGTTTACTCCATATTAAATTTCAGAGCTTTAGGAGTAAATAATCATTACAAAGAAAAGAAGTCACAGTTGTAATTTAATTGAAAAATATTACAAAACCAAGAAAAATAGAAAAAAGATGTTATATATTCATAATATATTTAAAAAAAATATAACAAATACACACACTCACATAGATTTTCAATGCCCGAGTCGATTAAGTTCTCATCCTGTAAACTGGATCGAAACCTGCTAGACCCATTCCGTGCACTTCCCTGCTAACTCCTCTTAGGTAATCAAGATCAATAGATTCATATGCCATGCCTTCTTAAAGGGAATGAAGGATAACATACTATCATCATTTGAACAGGACATAGCTGAAGGCTTGCCCCTGTTATGTCGTATATTTGTGCATCTTGTGTGTGTGTTCTTGTTGTGTCCCCAGTCATGTGAAAGTTCTCCTAGTCTCCTAATTTCGTGACTAGGTGGACCTTCTCCAACTAGTCGTCTAATCTATTCAACCCGTTCTGCAGCAGGAGGTACTTTTTAAACGTAGTAAATAAACACTATTTAAAGATGAATTCATTTTTGTAATTTTTTTATTTAGTTATTTTTTGTCCTTGTCCCTTACCTGTCTCTTACACCACCAGGGTATACCTATTTTCCATACCCCTTAATTATAGATTACCTTACGATGTTTAAATGAATATAACATTTTACCCATAAAAAATATAATTTCGAATTTAACTCTTTTTTCAATTGCATTCGAAACAATTGGTATATTACAATTTATCATCAAGGAAATCTTCTAATAAAGTTATAGCAGATCCTACTCAAACTACTGGTTGTTCTGCAGGATAAATTAACTTTTCGGAAGATTGATCTCTCTTTAAAATCCAAAACCCCAAATAAATTTTCCAATGTCTCCTGATTTAAAATTCTGGCCTTTAGTGATTCAATTTTTTTTTTTCGTTTAAATGACTCTACTGGTAGATATATGTAAGAAATTGCCAATCTCTAATCATTTTAAAATTCCTTTGCCAATACTACATGTGCAGAGATTTTTTACTCATCATACATTTTACTTCTTTTCTAGTAGGTGGGAACTTTGTGCTGCCATTAAAGCTGTCGAGACATTAACGGACACTTAGATTCTATGTCATAGTTCTTTCTGATATGACTAAATTTTGCATGCAATACAGCATATTGGTGCGTAGGAACTTTAATTTCAATAATATGTTTTCTAAACAGAAATTGTTTCTGCTAAACGCTTTTACTTAAAAATAAAACAAGATTTACGTTGAAATATTTTTTATGTAGGTTCAGGGAGCACAAAAACTTGACAAATGCTATGATGGCATGAGAGAAAAATACCGACCTTTATTATTAATATTTGACCAAAATGGAAAATAAAAAAGTTATTTAAAATTAGCATTCAAAATCTAAAATATCAGTTAAATTCAATATAATTGAAAATAAAATCAATTTCGACATTAAGGAATTTTTTAAACACAAAGGACATAAATGATATCGGGGAGTGTTTAAAAAGTTTCTTAATTAATTATTTTTTTTTAATTTGATATTTCAAGTTTTGAATGGTAGAATATGCGGCCGGGCCAAATAGGATCGAAGTAGACCCGTTTGATTTCCATCACGCAGTAGATATACGACACCGTACAAATCTGACGAACAATGGTCCGTTGTTGGCCCGGGATCGGCCCGTTATATCTATACGCGCCTTACAACCGAGTCCGACCTGTTTTAGAGATATCATGATCAAACAATTCGAATCGCTGAATATTGGAGATCAAGAATAAATGGTAGGGGAGCCACTAGCCACTGATACTTTTAGGTGTTATTTGCGCAAGGCCAAATGTACAAAATTTTTAGTTTATTCTTACTGCATTCATTGTCTATAGTACCTGGACACAAAGAAAATAGGGAAACACAATAAGTCACAGTTTTCTGAACTATATCTAACCATAAAAGCTTATAGTAGAGCCTCCTAAAGATAAAGGACATACAGTTAAAAACAAGTATCTATAGTGACCTAATTTTTTATTTCACGCTTGTTTGTGAAAAGTTCAAATATTTTCATTGTTATTGTGTGTTTAATCCAATAATAAAGATACTTGCGTTCTGTTTTCTTATTATAGACATAAATTATTATTCACAAAAAAAAAAAAACAACTAAAGAGACAAACAAACGCGCTGTATCGTCATTCTACTTCCCCTCAACCCAGAGTTTTTATCAATATTTGATGCATCGTTAATTTCATTCATTAGATTTGATGATCGGTTCTATTTATACTCCGTGTCCCGAGCGCCTGTGTGTGTCTCGTAAATATTTACCAAAGCAACCAAATGCCGTGTCATTGTTTTGGAACGAACATATTAATGAACAACTACCGAGTATCTAAAAAAATAAAACAGTCATTTACAATTATTAGGTTCTTTAGTACGTCCCACTGGTGTAGGAATTAACTACACAAACGCATACCATACCTTGCGTTTGGCCCGGTGTAAAATCCACTACACCTTCCTGTCAGCAATGTGGGGTCCACTGGTGGATATATTCTCCACCAACTGTTTAGCAGGAGCGAATTACACTCGACATGTGTATCAGGAATAAGGAAGAAATAAACTAGGTAAATAAAGGTGGTGTAACTGGTGTAATTTACACTGGTGGACACTGCACCTACAGCGAACGAAAGCTTCTCTAGCATGAGATTAGTCAATATATACAGTGTGTCCAAAATTCCAGTGTCTGTAATAGTATTGCTTCATATAATAGATACAAGGTCGGATAAATGTGGATTGTTTATAATTTTCCATACAATTTGTATAAATGGAACGATATTTTTAGAAGTAGTGTAGCTCAGTGCTACACTTTCGATGCAAAGGAAAATACCTATTATATGTTGTTTATATAATATAACCAAATAATACAATGCAAATGTGAATCCATGGAAATATAATAAAGCACTTAGAATTGACGCAACGAAAAAGCTCGTTGGTGCCAATTTGCTACGTGATTCTTAACTTAATTGCCCTCGGCCTAGCTTAGCAGGGTCGGTGAATTCGAGCTTAGAATTTACTAACAAACCAATGACATCATATTTAATTAAAAAGACAAGAAAGGGTTCTATTAATGGTTAAGGACGCCATATATTTAGATGGTCAATGAATACAAATTATGCTATCAATTTGCTAGTTGAAAGTAAGGAATAAATTAAAAGAGTTAAATTAAAATATAGTGACTTTAATGTAAATGGTAAACAACTTGACAATTTAAAAATTATGAAATATAAAAAAACACCTGGCTAGATCAAATGAAATTGAGCAGAATAAAAAAACGTGACTTGATCGATTTATGTAAAAATGTTCGGATTAATGGCAGACACTTATTTGGCTCGGTTTGACGGTCGAGGAGTTTCAGCTTTAACTGGGCCATTGATGGGAAGATATGGCTATTCTCTTGCTTGGACACCTTCACCATGTGGCATCTTTTTTGTAACGGCTTTACCTCTTTAGTACGGCTTTACTGTTCCTCTTTAGTACAGCTTAACTATTCCTCTATAAGGCTTTACTGTTCCTCTTTTTCCCTCGAGGTTTCCTCTTTGATTAAAGAAAAAAAAACACGGTGTCAGTCACATATATAAAAAAACTTTCCCATCTCTTAACAGGTGTTACACAAAAAGATAGTACTAAATTAAAAACATTTAATACAAAACAATTCTTAATATTACAGCGATTAATTATATTTGCGACAGTTTTCAGTTACCTTGTTAAAAGATGGAAAAAACGAGCATCTAGATATGAAAAAAAACTTAAAATAGCCGCTTTTCATGGCATGGCCATATCAAAAACGAAAGAGCATTTTAACGTTAATCAACCTAAAACAATTCTTGGAACTCACGTAATAATCTACAAACGAAATGTTGAACCTGTAATCACTTATCAAGCAATTCTAAATAACCAAATATATTAAGTAATTACCTTTAGTCATCGAGCACACATACACAAAACAAAACAAGTTGATCGGTCAACCTCCACACAGCAAAAAGAAAGAAATATTCCGAAAAGTTTACTTAAATACTAAATTCCATTGTACGACCGCGCGCAGGAGCCAAATTATTGATTTTACAAATGGCCTTGAAATATCAATAGATTCAAGACCGTACCAGTGACATGCCTGAATATTTTTCCCAGGATGGTATAATTATTAAATGTCGTTAGTATTTAATATGAAATAAAACTGAAACGTTATTTATAACGTCGCAGATTTACTAAACTGGATATACTTAAAACGTCCAGGACCAATTCAGACGATAAATGGATATGCCCTTAGGACGTCCTGTGCTATCTGGGTTGATGCTGATCTCGAATCCGTTCATGTAAATGTTGAGTTAAAATAAAAAAACACAAATTTCATTTGCATTTAAACACTCACGATTAAAATTATAACCACCTTTTAAAGTTTGTAACAGCGTAAGACTACAAGGTCAATAAATTGGAAACATTACTATACGATCAAATACAACGTGAATCACAAAACATATAAAATTGAAATACTATCTTTTGTCTCTATAATAATATACACTGTAAGACAATTAGACGGTTAGTGGCGATACAAATTCTAACCAATATATTAAGATGATTACAGCACTTCCTTATAATTTTCGGACAAGGATATCTCAAAAAGTAATTTTTTAAAAAATTTAAATTTTAGAAAAATAAATAAAGCATGAATTTAAACTCTTAATGACTTGCTAATGATTTTTTAAAATTCGCCAAAATTAGTGGCTAAAACGCCTCGTTAAGTGCTATCTTCTTGTGTAAACTGGTGTAAATCATTTCAGGAAACGAATGATGACTGAGAGTGTACGATAAGATAGTTACAGTCGCGTTACAACAGAAGGCAACACTTAACGAGGCGTTTTAGCCACTAATTTTGGCGAATTTTAAAAAATAATTAACAAGACATTAAGAGCTCAAATTTCGGGATTATATTAATAGTGCTGTTGAGTAATGCTTTTATTTTCATTATGATATTTCAAAATTTAAAGTCCTTTGATTTTTTTTCTCGGAAACTGGAAGGAATTAAAACTTTCAAAAATATGCATATTCTAGATATTATTGCCTTATTTATTTTGCCAAAATTTAAATTTTTAAAAAAAATTACTTTTTGAGATATCCTTGTCCGAATATTATAAGGGGGTGCTGTAATCACCTTAATCGTTGCCAACAATATCGGTTCTTCGTTAATACAATGCACATCACTTCAACAGAGCTTTATGCCTAATTTTCACGTATTAAAAAATAAAAAGAAAATTAAAGCTGTACATTCAAAACACTATGTCACAAGATCAATCAATGTTCCAAGTTATAGTGAATAAAAGTTGTTATTGTGATTTTAAATCAGTGTCCTACCGATTTTGCGTTTTTATTTGTCTTTTTGAATAATTTTGACCACATTTGAGATAATTAGTAATGTATTTATTTATTGTTTCCAGCTCTCCGGTTGGTTAGCCCTAGCCGTCCTCTCAGGAGGATCCTTTCTGGTACTAATTCCCGCCCTACCCATTCACACTCAACCCCCTCTTCTAGCGGTACTCTCTATACTGTTGCTACTTCATTTAGCCGCTCATCTAGGAGCTGCTTTGGTAGATCCGGCCGAAGCTGCTTTAAGAGAAAGGGAACTCGTGCCGGTACCTCAACTTGATAGGTGAGTATTTATAACAACCATTTTAAAATAATATCCTGAGTTCGAAAAGTTTGCAAACGGACGTCATCTGTCAGTGAATGTGTTAAACTTCGTGGTTATGAAAACTATACTATTATAGTTTTTAAATGATGGTGACTCATCGAAAGATTTTGGTCGGCCGGCCACAATGTATTTCTAGAATTACCCATAATCCTGCTATGTAGCGGCGTAACAATGATTCGCGATAAAATGCTAATATTGAATAAGCTTTAATTGACACGATTTTATTGATTAACGTTAAATATTGTTTAATTTACTTTGTATGAAATGTCTGAAAAAGTTGACAAAAAATGGGAATTTTTTATTATTAATTTTACAAAAAAAAAAAAAAATTATAAAAAGTTTTACAATAATAAATCAATAATGAAGAATAAAATTTGTAAAATATTTAGTGGTATACAGGGAAAATAAAAAGTGCATTTAAATTTAAATGCAGAACAAAAGGTAATTTAAAATTATGGTAGGAATTAAAAAAGCATGGCCCCTTCTAATAATCAATACATTTAAAGTTAAAAAAAGATACTTAAATAATTTAGCAATTGTTAGATTATATATACTTACACGCATCATATATAAATCAGTAATCAAGAATAGAATAAAAAATATTGATTTGCTGAAGAGTCTTCAGAACTGGAATCCTCTGAAATTATATCACCACCTTTTCGATTACATTGTCCACCATCCCGTCCAATCTCCAAATTTTGTCTTCTTCCTTGGTGACGTGAGTTACGGCATTTGTCCATCTTTTCAGGGCCGCTGAGAGCCAGGCCGGGCCCCAGGACAATTCTCTAGAACGGGCCCCGTGAAACAAAAAACTGTTCCCCCTACGTCAATTACTTCTTCTTCTAAAAAAAAAGCTATTCTCCTTACCTTTCAATTGCTTCCTCTTCTAAAAAAAAAAAAAAAAAATTACCCGAAACTTAACTTCCCACTCTCATCTTGTGTCGTATTTCTCATGCAGAACACAAAATGCTGTTGTCGGGCCCCCTTACAGCGCTACCGGGCCCCCATTTAAGCCCGGGCCCCGGGAATTAGTCCCGGCTACCCCCCTCTAGTCGGCCCTGCATCTTTTTTCCGTATTCGTGGCTTTCCAATTTCCAGTAAACGTTGGACGTCGCTAATTAATTTTAATGGTCACGTTCTCACGAGTTACGTAATCCTTTACTTGAACTCAAATAAGTTATATCACATTCAATAATTCACAATGGTATATATAAGTCTTAATACGGTTATACCTCGAAAAAGAGCCAATGTATCTACAATATATTGACGATATCTGTGTCGATGCTGTTTAATTATAGTTATAAGCTCCCCTTTAACCATGGACTCAGAAAAGGGAATTACCTTTTGTCGCAACCAACCTTGCATCACCGCCGTAGTGGGTAGACGTTCCACTTAAGGTTTAAGTGGACCTCCGGAAAAATTAACTACAAATTCAAAAATTTTCAAAAAATTCATGATTATATATAAGATATTTGCCGGTATCTTCCCAAATTTTAATCAAAATCGTTCGAGTGGTTTTTAAGAAAACGAGAAAAACTGTTTTTTCCACATATAAAACTAAAAAACTGCTCGAACGATTTTAACTATATTTTGTAAAATGATTTATTTTGCTAAAATAAGAATGTGCTATTTTTAGAAATTTTTTGAATTTACAGTTTTAGCACAAAAGAAAAAAATATTTTAATATACTCATAAATCATTTATTCATACGTATTTTTTATAAAACTTGTTGAATAGTAATTAAAGTAATAAACTTATAAGCCTTTAACAAAAAAATGTGTTACTGAATTGAGCTTATTTAAAAATAAATAAATAAAACTATAATATGATTTAGTATTCCCACGTTAGATTTGAAGCTCTGGAAAGTGCTGCCTACCTCTACAATAATAATTAGAACGTTTAAAAACATTTTACCAGGGGTGCTATTTTCAAAGTCGAGAGAATTCATTTCTCTCGAGAGAAATGTCATACGTCAACGTAAAACAGTATTTTTAGGGTCCTAAGGGCCAGTGTAAACTCACTGATAGTTTCTCACGGTTTATTTAGAGATAATTAATATCCTCCTAAGAATTTTAATCCTCGAGGCCTTTAAAAACAGCGTTTCCACATTGACGTATGACATTTCTGATGAGAATCTTGAGAGAAATGAGTACTCCCATACTTTGAAAATAGCCCCCCAGGTATCAGGGTTGTTGGTGAAGTCTTTGCACAACGTTGCCGGTTTGCCGTTATAATTTATAATTTCAAGAAGTATATTACATCTACAAATTATATCATCGCTTTAGGTATGAGAAAGATATACAATGAAAGCAGGAAGAGAAATACAAAATTTTATATTTGATTGAAGTGTAATATTTGTAATTTATATTTATATAGTTATTTAAATTTTTTTTTTGTTTATAATTACAAATTATAATTTTACAAAGATAGGGCATATAAAAAAAGAAAGGGCATATAAATAAGAAAGGGGAATAAAGAGTTTTAAATTTTATAAAAATCATTTTTGATTTATTTGTGTTGATGAAGTTATAGGTTGGTTTTTTTCTATTACAAATTTTAAATGTACACGATTGTACTTATGTATTAATTACAAAGCGTTAATAAAAACAATTTAGGTAAAATTCATTAGGCAGCTTCATAACTAGGGGGAGGAGTTCAAATAGATAAATAAATTAAACCAAATATAAAGTTATAAAAAAAATTAGGACTTACTCATGATAAGGACATTTTTTTTATTAATAAAAATATAAAATTGCCTGATCATTCCAAAGACGTTTTATTTGTTTATGAAATATTTTATTATGTTATTTTGTTTATTATTCGAAGTTACAAATTTGTCTACTTTTAAATATTTTAAAACACTTTCAGACTTTGAAGTGTTCAATTGCGTGTTTCTCGAAAACGGTTAAAATTATTAAGTTTAAACAAAAGTAGAACAGTTTTATACAAAAATTGTTTGTATCATTATTCTCTAATCAAAATTATCTAAAAAAAAGGAATATTTTATATCTATAATATAACTGTTTATTGTCCAGCTAATTAGATATCAAAATTACTAAAAAGTTTCGTCGAAGAAAGGTATATCTCAATTTCATTATCAGGAATCGCACACCCTGTAACAAAATCTAAAATGAAAAATTAAATAATATTCCTTTCATAAAGTTATGCATCTGTGTCAATTTAAATAATATGAATATTTTGTAAAATTATTACAAAAAAATGAAAATTATATTTTAATTTAACACCCGCTAGAAACAATACGGTTGGAACGGAAATGCAAAATCTATATCCTATTTTTTTAAAAGTTTATTGTCCAGCTAGGTACCTGATTAGATACCTTTATTTTGTACCTTCTGTGCAACATTTCAGTGAATGATCGGAGATCGATCCGCGTTATCAAATTTTCGCCAAATTCTTTATTTCCAATTAAAGACCCTGTACAAACACGCTCTTTGTTACATTTATCACTTAAATAATAATACTATTTATAATAAACTAACATTGTTTTCAAATAAAAAAGTAGAATCAATAGATGTCTTATATTTAAAATAATATTTGAATTGGTTTATTAGCAAAGGTAGGTACTACTATGAAAATAAAGAACACCTAAGTATTTAGGAAAAAAATATGTGGCAACGCACTTTTATCCTTCTTCTTTGACCTGTTTCTTTTAAGCTGTGGATTGCATAATTATAAATAAATCAATGTGTACAAACCTATATATTTATATAATTTAAATAGGATAATTTACCAAAAAAATGCTTATTTTATGAACTTCTAACGTATCCTAATTTTACGTGAAGTTATTGTACTTTTCTTGCAGACGTTAAAGAAAAATCAACAATTTTTTTAATCTTCAATAATTCTACCTATTTAAATTGTGATAAATCAGGGTTTTAAATATAAACATTTTATATGTAATAATTCAATTCTATATACTTACCTTTTAAAATGTAAGCCTCTTTTTGACTTTTTCTTGAGTACAAGGGGCATTTTCAATAATAAACACAAAAACTCAATGAGAAATAGTATATATAAAACAATAAGTCACTCAAAAACAACACTAGGCACAGATCAAAAACAAGTGAAATGACTGGAGTAGATATGGCAATAGTGCATAATGAGAAAGCTATATTGCCATGTATCATCTAGTGAGTATTAGCGAAAGTTTTTTTTACAGTTTGAAATCCAGTAGAGAGGTTAATAGTTTTCTATATTCATAAAATAGGAACGTATTCCTTGTAGAGCCATCTCGCGTTGGCGAAACGAAAAAATTGCAGGTCCATTTAAACTTTAAGCGGCTGTTTTAAGAAGCGTTATCAAGCACTATCACTGAATTTGGTTCGATCCCTGAAAGTAGGATTTCAAACCAACCTTCAAAGCGTTGAGCGTACATGTCTTCGTGATGCTCCCCCGTTTTTTAGATAAGAAAACTAAGGCACCGTCGTGGTTTATAAAACGACGCGTCGTTTTATAAACCACTTTCGCTACCTATATGGGCGACAATTAGTCGTTGGCCTTTTCCAGTTGGTCCTCGTAATCCTGTTGATAGACCTTCCACAAATGCTTGTCGATAACTTGTTACCGTAGTATCTTGCCAGATCTTAGATACTGTGTGACCAGCATTCACCCATGCTTCATCCAGATAATATATTGTCTTGTTTGCTAGTGCGCGGTAACGGCACACTTGTATACCGGAAATAAATTCTTAGAGAACAAAATTAATTATATACGGAAAATAAATAAAATTATAAAAATATAACAGTTGAAAGTTACAGGAGAATACTTATGGTTAGTTCCCCCTGTATACAGAAAATAAATAAAATTAATTACTACAACTTAAAGCTACATGAAAATAATTATGGTTCGGAAAATAAATAAAATTAATTATTATAGCTGAAAACTACAGGAAAATAATTATGGTTTCCCCTGTATACGGAAAATAAATAAAATTAATTATTACAGCTGAAAACTACAGGAAAATAATTGTGGTTCCCCCTGTATACGGAAAATAAATTTAACAATGAATAAAATAAAATTCTTCCTATAAATTCAGTTAAAATAAATATAGCAGTTCGCTATCACAGGAGGCTAATCAATCCGAAAATTATGAACGTCCCTGTATACAAAAAATAATTTTTCATCAAATTAATTAAATATAGCGGTTTGATAGCATAGGAGGGTAATCAATCCGGAAATTATGAATCTCCCTGTATACAGAAAATAAATTTTAAATAAACTTATCAATAAATAAAATTAAAATTTACCACTAAATGAAACTAAAGTAAATATAACCTTTCACTCATACCGGAAAATAATCAAGCCGGAAATTATGTACCTTACTGTATACAGAAAATAAATTTTCCCAATAAGCAAAAATTAAATTAAATATTCTGATCAAAATTGTAAACGGAAAATAATTAAAACGGAGCAATAAGTTTACCTTGGTAAACGGGAATAACACACCCACTGGTACGCACGGGAAAATGAAAAACTTTAACTGATACAGCGGCAAACACTGTAGAAAAGTCACTAGGGTGGTCAGGAATCAAAGAGTCAAATTTTACTTCTCATCTTATTTATGCCTTTTCAGCAGGCAAGCTCAAAGCTCAGCAATTCGGAGTGGGAGATACCACCACTATATCTGACCGTTTACTATTTCAAAATGAAAAAAATGCCCTACTAGCGCCTTGATAAATACAAGTAGATAATTGACATGAAATCGAATCTACAAACGCCTATTCGGATTTCGGCAAATATGGAAATATTTTAACCTACAAGGGTAATCGCATTTGTTTAAAAACGGGAACTCCTGGGAAACACAAATACGAGGATCTTCGACATGTCTTCAGGCAGTAATTAATTAAAATATACATTTTTAAAATTAATTAAAAATAAAATTTAGTGATTTAGTCACAATAGTTCCAAAATAGTGAAATTTGAAACTAATCAATCAAAACTAGTACAGAGTGGAAGAAGATGTTGGTCACAAATATTGGATGACAGTACTGTATCTATTATTATTTATCCGAGGAATTTCGCTACTATTTCGGGATGTGCTGTGCTTTAGTCTATGAACCCTCAATGAACAGTCGAAGTAGCGAATAATGTTAGAGCATCATACTGTATTTTACATCTCTTTCAGAACGAAATACGCGCACGTCATCGAAAGCGGCAACTGTCACTTGTGCCTCATACCGATCAGCGGCCCCCGTACGAAACATTGCAGTTCCTGCAACAAGTGCGTCGCAAGATTCGACCACCATTGCAAGTGGCTGAACCACTGCGTGGGCGCCAGGAACTACAGCCTTTTCGTGATGTGCGTCTCGACGGCAGTCGCGGCTGCCGCCGTCGTCACGGCGCTGGCCGTCGCTCAACTGGTACTGCACCATTCCAACTGGTACTGGAGTGATAAGCACGCAGATGGGGATCCAGCAGCTGAAAAAAAGGTTGGTACGGCAGGTTGACCGGATTTAAGTCATAGTGATTGAAAAAAAAAATAAAATTTCTATTTGTTTTCTTTTTTAAAATGGATATAAATTGACCCGAATTCAAAAATATGTAGTACTTAAAAATTAAAAGTGTAATCTGTAATTTTTGAGTTTTTGAAAAAAAGATATGTATCGGTTTTACTTAAATCTCAATAAATTCTAATGATATTGCCTAATTAAATTATGCTCAAAAGTTCTATAACTTTGATAGCTACTTGCATTCTTTCGCAGAGTATGTTTTCAAAATTCTCTGTTTACAGAGGTCATATGCATACGCTATTGTGTAGAGACTGTCATTATTGAAGCGGCTGATGAGGGCGCAGACGACCATGTTCCACAGTAGAGGTGTTCACAGCCCCTCGCCGGCATGACTCTTATATTCACATCTTTTACACTGCTTGCTTTAAGATCATGGTATATATCCATCCACTAACCATATCTGTGGAATATTACTGTTGGTTAGTGATTGTATTATCTTGGGAAAGGTGCTTTTGTCTATGAAAACACTCGAGGAGTTTCTTTATTGTCCAGGATCTCTCTAACCTGCAGTAACTAGGTGAAAGGCTGAATCAGTGAATCTGCCTGGGTTGTATGCATGTTGATTTGGGTGTAGTGATAAAGTTGTAATAATGTATCTAATTTCAGATTATCTTTATTATTCTATTTTTCTTTAAGGATCCACTTTTACTAGAGTTAAACTCAACTACCCCGTTGCCTCCGTCCTCGCTGCCGTCCAGTGATGCTGCATTTCTAGCAGTAGTAGCGGCTCTAGGCCTGTTAGCAGCCATCACAGCAGGTCTCCTGCTGCATCTGTGCTTCTTCCATATCTACATCTCCTTCCTTGGACTAACAACATACGAATATATCAGGAACCAAAGACAAAATCAAGATCCTGCCACCATTACTGAACAAGAAGACGAACAGGTCAGTAAAAACACGTAGATTAAACACAGCAATCTCATTTATTAAATTTTCAGGTATCCAATAACCCTAACCTGCGTCACCGTCCTCTATACTTACGCTGCGGTGAGCAGAAAACCAAAACCACCCTCTTTACGTGCACGGTCCTAGAAGAAACCTTCAACTGCAACGTCGAACCGACTCCAACCCCACCGAGTACACCACAAGACTGTCAAATGTGCATCATGACCAATAACTCCGTAGCTCCCGAAATAAAGCCTGTGCAACAGAGAAAAGTGAGGAAAAAGTGGAACTGCTGCGTGTCGGTTCCGGATAGTCCCGACGATCCGCACAGTCCAACCGAACCAAAGTGTCTTATATCGCTGTGTAGGCATAAAGTTAAGGGGAAAAATTTGCCGGCCTTAGATGGACGGCCTCATAGGACTCACGGGCACTGGTCCAGTGCTAAGTTAAGGATGATTTTTAGGGTGCTAGGTAAGTTTTGAATAGTTTGGTTTGTTCTATTAAGCACTTAAGTCTACCTTTAACGGTGCTATAATATACGAGTATATCTGTAGATAAATCTACTAAATTTCTACTATTATTTCATCTTTTTTTTGTATTTTTTTCATGACCACTTGCAAACGATTACCTTGCTTTTCTCTATATATGCCTTTTAGCTAGCCTTCTGATATACTACAGATGTCCTCTACTCAACTGCCTTCTTAACTTCTACTTTGGCAATTTTTCATCTCTAAAGTTCTGACGCCGAGACTTCAGCACTACAGATTTTTTTTGTATTTTTTCAAGCGTTTTTCTTTAGAACCTTTAGATTATGAACTATTTCGTTGGCTTTAATGACTTTGAGGCATGGTGGTCATACAAAAATTCTAAAACTAATGTTTTTTATTCGCTTCTATCATACGTTGAGGATAATGTTTGGTAAAAATGTTTTTCGAAAAGAATTATTTATCTATTTAAAAAAAAGTATTTTTCTACGACCGTGTATTTTTACCCACTTTCCCGCACGCATTTTAGTTTTGAAAGTGTCACTTTCCCGCACTAGTGCGGGAAAAAATCACTTTCCCGCACTAGTGCGGGAAAGTAAAATTATGAATATTTGGCCTTACCTATTGTATAGTTTTTTTACCTCGGATGTTATAACTATTGTTACAATAGGTAATTTAGTATTTTCCAACTATTCCATTTAATAAAATTTACTTTTTTTCTTGCTTTTTGTTATAATTTTAATTTTTTGGAAAACTTGAATAATAGAGATATTTTTATATACCTTCTGTATATTTTTAAAAGTCAGACTAGGCTGTGACATGTATGGCTTGATATGGTCGCTATATGGTAACCAAGGCGTGTTATTGTTACAAAAACGTCAAAGTTGTTTGTTGAAGCGTCAACTGAATTAAAATAAATTAAAGAAATAATGGATTCATCGGATGAAGAGCTGCCCGAAGCCATTTTAAAAGCTGCAAATGAAGCACAGTTGGAGGTGTTACCTGCCAAATCACGAGGAAGATATGAAAAACAATACGACCATTTTGTCACATGGTGTAAACAGGAAGGGGTTAAAACCTACAAAGAAGAGGTGTTTCTGGCGTATTTTTCGCACCTAAGTAAGTTTTTGAAATCTAATACTTTATGGTCTCGCTATTCGATGGGGAAAAGTTTAGTAAAAATAAAACAAAATTTGGATATAAGCCAGTTCCATAAGTTAACGTCATTTCTAAAACAAAAAAATGTTGATTTTCGAGCACAGAAGGCGCAGGTTTTTACCAAAGAAGATATATCCAGGTTTATGTTAGCCCCTGATGAGGTATACCCTATGATTAAAGTGAGTACCATTTTTGCTTTAGCTGGTGCTCTCCGCAGAGCGGAGCTTGTAAATATCACTCTCGATGATATACAAGATAAAGGCAATCTGATAGTTGTGAAAATTTCCGATTCCAAAAATCATTCTTCAAGATCATTTGTTTTATGTAAAGAAATAAATAATGGAAACTTTCTGAAGCTGTACAGAAAGTACGCAGGTTTACGACCACCTACCACTCCTCATCGCCGCTTTTTTATTAATTATAAGAAGGGAAAATGCTCAATTCAGTGCGTTGGCGTAAACACCTTTGGTAAGATGCCAACAGAGATTGCTGCATATTTGCGTCTACCTAATCCTGAACGATATACAGGACACAGTTTTAGACGTTCTTCAGCAACATTCCTAGCAGACTCAGGTGAAGTGATAACCAATATAAAACGTCTCGGTGGCTGGAAGTCCACTACTATCGCTGAAGGCTATTTGGAGGACTCCGAAACACAGAAGAAAAACATTTCGAATAAAATTCTTTCAAATAGAAATGACTTGCAACCTTTGCTGCCACCGTCATTTTCACCTTCATGCGACCTGCAACCGATGTCACTCCCGTCCACGTCATCTTTTCAATCTACGAGCGTTACGACTATTAACAGCCAATTAACACCAACTAATTCCTCTGTACCGGCAATTTTACATAATTTACAAAATGCTACAAATTGTGTATTTAACATTAATATCCATAATAATTAGTTGTTTTTATTTAAAGATTTGTATATGTTGAAATAAAATAATTTTCCAAAAATAATTTTTCCTACTTTTTTGTATATACGGTCGTAGAAAAAATAATGTTCCTAACTCATGCGTAAAGTGTCTTTTCCGCACTTGACCGCTTGCCCAAACTCCGCTTCGCGTCGTTCGGGCCAACTGGAGTCGCGTGCGGGAAAGTAACACTTTCCGCACTTTCCGCACGAAAATAACTATTTACTTAGCAAATCAAAACGAGACGTTTTCCCTTGTTTGTCAGAGTATTGATGGTCATGGTTTTTAAGCATTTTCAAATTGTTTGAACAATTCATGTACAAATATTTGGCCTCTTTACCCCTTAAGTCTGCCTACGTAAAAATATTTAGTTTATTTATACCTTAAGGAGGTCCTTTCGCCACCCCTTTCGCCACCAATGTTAAATAAAAAATATTAGATTATGACTAAAATTTATTTTTTTTCTAATAGTTGAAGTCCTTATTTATCTAATGTTGAACTTTTAACTATACCTTACCGTGCAAATTTTTGAGAATTTTTTTTTAAATGTATTTGTGCAGTGTCTTATGAGAAAATAAGACCTCAACAACAATTCTCGAATTATATTATTATTTATTGATTAGATGGAGTAGAAAACTAAAAATAAGGTTTGTGAAATATTTAGGTTTTGTTTTTTACAATAAAATATATAGGTTACCTTGGAATTTATTGAGAAATTAATATTAAAAAAAAATTTGAAGTAACCTAGTTGAAAATTTTTTGTGATTTTTTATTATTAATTTCTCAATAAATTCCACGGTAACCTATATATTTTATTGTAAAAAACAAAACCTAAATATTTCAAAACCCTTATTTTTAGTTTTTTTCTACTCCATCTAATCAATAAATAATAGTAAAATTAATTATAATTCGAAAATTGTTGTTGAAGTCTTACTTTCTCATAAGACACTGTACAAACACACACATTTTTAAAAAAAATTTTTCTCAAAAATTTGCACGGTAAGGTATAGTTAAAAGTTCACTATTAGATAAATAAGGACTTCTACTATTAGAAAAAAATTAATTTTAGTCATAATCTAATATTTTTTATTTAACATTGGTGGCGAAAGGACCTCCTTAAGTCAGTCCATGTAAAAATATTTTTGACCTATATCCCTAAAGTTAGCCCATATCAAACTATTTTATCCCTTTATCACTTACGACTGTACTTATATGTAAAAATATTTGTGTCATTTACACTACATAAGCCCTCCCCCCCATATGACAATATTTGTACTTTTTACCCCTTAGGACTGTCCAAGTATACATATTTGGCCTCTTTACCCCGTACGTCCGCCCATGTAGAAGCATTTGACACGTTACCTCTTAAGCTCGCCTGTGTTCAATTCTGGAATTCGTGAAAATTCATTACTTCACCATCATGTGTATGATATTCGCCTAAAATACATACTTGTTTCAACTCGAAACAATTATTTTCACTTATCTATTACTTTCACTATTTTCAGTCTGTGACAATAAAATAAAATTTTATAAAAATCGTTTAAAAAACTTTAAATAAATTTATTTAGCGTTAAGGAATAACATTATTATAAAGAAATATATGTAGCTTCATAGTTGACAAGCATGGCTATCAATGACATCATGAAATCAGTACCCATGTCACGCAGTGTATAAAAAAAGTTCCATAAGAACTGCATTGCATTTTAAAAACGCTAATATATAAAGTACTAAAGTTTAACTGAAAATTTCCGACTTAAAAAAAATATTAAGTAAAGACTGCAAATCGATCCTATATCATGACCCCAAACTATTTTTGGGATCTTTAACTCTATGGTTAAAAATTCAAAATTCAATTTTGGTGCTTAACCCAAATCCACATCATATTTCGAGAAGTATATGGTATATGAAAGCAGATAATGAACATGGAAAATTCATATCGATTTTCAAGTGTAAAACAAATTTATGTGGAACACCGAACAAAAATTGTAAGACCGGTTTGTCAAACTAGCAGGACAATTTTCTGTTCTATTTTTATTAAATTTCTATTAAAAAAATTATCTTAAAATTAACTACACATATTTGAAGTTCTTCAAACACCTACATAATATTATCAATGGTGCAGGTTTTTTTTTTTGTTAGAGTATTGTTACTAGTCATTATTGACTAACCTACAATTTTAATATAAAAATCTTATAAACTAATTACTTATCTAAGAAGTCCCCATTGGGCTGTCTTAATTGTTTCTATAGGAAAGCGTCACGAGTTGGCGTGACTATTTATTACACTGTTTTACACTAGCACTAACATTAACGTTCACTGCAAATGGCTTCTTCCTTTTGAGCCTTCTGTTAAGTGTAGAGTTGTCCAGTAATTACAGCGCTTCTTCGTTGACGTGGGAGTGGAGTCGACCCTCATGTTTCGCAGGAAACCTCTTTATTTCTTCTTCGATTGTTGGCATCTTCAGGTCTCTATGAAGATAATCGTTTCGACAGAACTAAGGTGCATCAACAATGCATTTTAGGACTTTATTTTGGAAAACTTGTATCATGTTGATAATACTCTTGCTGGCACATCCCCATAGCTGTATGCCATAAATCCAGATTGGTTTTAGGATTTATTTATAAATCAGCAGTTTGTTGTACACTGACAATTTGAATTTTCTTCCTAGTAGCCAATACATTTTTCTGAATTTAAGTTCAAGTTCTTTACGCTTTTTTTATGTGCTCTTTCCATTTAAGTCTTACATCTTACATCCCTAGGTATTTGGCCGAATTGTGATGTGGAATAACGTTATTGTTTATTCTTGTTTTTGTTCATTTGATCGAAGACTAAAATCAACATGCCCTGATTTAGTTTGATTTATTTTTATTTTCCACTTTTTTGTCCATCGATTGATTATGTTGCAAATTTCCTGAAGTTTTTCTGAGGTCTCTGTATTAGTTCCGCCAACTGCCAATATTGCAGTGTCATCCGCAAATGTTGCTATTTTAACACATTGTTGTTGAGGGATATCGCTGGTGTGTAATAAGTAAAGAACCTGTCCTAGCACACTGCCTTGTGGGACGCCTGCTTTAATTTATTTCATTTCGAAGTATGCCTCATCTTAATTTACTCTAAATATACTTTCCGTTAGATATGATTGTAGAATGTCGACATATTCTCTAAGGATCATTTTTTCAAGTTTCTGTATCAGGCCAGCGTGCCAAACCTTGTCAAATGCTTGGGCTACGTCAAGAAATTTAGCTGAGCATATATATATATATATGCGAAGGTTACGAAGAAATATATATATATATATATTTTTTTTTCTTCGTAACCATTTTTCGATGATATCTGCTATCCTGTGCACTTGATCTATTGTCGAGTGTTTGTTTCTAAAACTAAATTGGTGCGAAGGGCTCAGATTTTTATTTTTTATTATTGCTTTTAGTCGTTTTAGTAGTAGTTTTTCAAATAACTTAGGTACTATCGGTAACGATGATATAGGTCTATATGATACTTCATTCGAAGGTTTCCTGGCTTAGGAATTAGGACAACTTCAGCCATTTTCCACGCATCACGTATATATTTAAGGAGAAATGCTGCATTTATGAGGTATGTCATTTTAACAATAGCCTTCCGTGGTAGTTTCTTTAATATTTCTCCAGTAATAAGGTCATATCCTGGGACTTCCTGTGAGTTGATATTTGTCTGAATTCCTTTCGTAACTTCATTGGGAATAACTAGCCTAATTTCAAGTTGTTCCATATTATGGATCGTCTCATTAGGAGTGTCTTGATTTTCATCTAATTGGAACGTCTTTTGTAGGTGGTCAGCGAAAATATCAGCTTTCTGTTGATTGTCTCTTGCCTATTTGTTATCTGCGATTCTGTTTACACGAATTTTTCATCTTTTTAGTTGCCTTCCAGAGCGAATAATTAGTTTTTTTATCATCTGTTAGCCCTACTAGGTATCTGTTGAAGGATTGTTCTTTGTGATTTAGGATTTCTCTTCTCAGTCTTTAGGTAGCCCTATTTAATATATTTTTATCTCCTGGTGATCTTGTCATCTGTCATTTTTTTCTTAGTTTACTTTTTTTTTTGCTACCAGTTATCATATCTCAGTTTTTTCCAGCTGTCAATCTTCTTACTTTTGGTGTGTTCCTCCATGCAGCTTGCTGGATTTCAACTATAAACTTTTCCAGTTCTTTATCTTGCTGATTTTTCATTTTTAGTGTTATGGTCAGTTGAATAGTATTTGTTAAGTCCTCTTGAAAACCTTCCCAATTAGTTTTACGATTTGCTAGAGTCGGTTTGGCTTCTTTTTGAATAACATTATCACTTAGAGTAAGGATTACTGCAGAATGGTCTGAATCAAAGTTTTCTTCTTCTTGTGTAGTGTTTGGTGAAATTTTCCTCAGAATAAAGAAATCCAAAAGGTCTGGAATCTTATTCGGGTCGGTGGGCCAATAGGAGGGTTTTTCAGAAGATTGGTATGCACAATCAAGTTCTAATGCAGCTCGATGCAATTCTTTTCCTTTGAGTGTGGGTAATCTTGAACCCCAATTGGTGTTTTTGGAATCGTAATCTCCACCGATTATAAATTTTTTACCTAGTTTTTTGAGTACTTTGAGATAATTTTCGTTTTTTTGGTTGGTGGGTAATAGATTGAAACTATTGTAATTTTGCCCCCATAATGTTAATGGTGCTAATGGTTACCTGATTTTCTGGTTCTTGGATGCCTGGTTACTCATAGTGGGAAATGTTATTTTTAATAATTAACGCACTTCTTTCTCTTGCTTCATTTGATGGATGGATAGTGTGATAGAAGTTGTATCCTCTGAATTTAATATATGACTCCGTTCTAAGTGAAGTTATAATATTTGCAGTTAATTTTATGAATTGCTTATGATCTGCTTTCTTGATTTTAAACTCAAAATTCTTTTAAACTTTGTTGAATACATTTAGACCTAATGCGTGTTTTGTTAAAGCAGTAGAATTTTCATTATCAGATGAAATATAATTTTTATGGTTTTTTTATTATTTTGTGTAAATATGGTCTTATTTGTTCTATGTAAGTGGAGTTATAATCTTTACAGTCAATTTTATGCACTGCATTTCTTGATTTTAAACTCAAAATTCTTTCAAACTTTATTATAAAACATTTGGACCGTGAATATTTTCGACACGGTTCACTGTTAATATATCTGACAGAAACCGTTCCATAACGGAAATTTGCAGAACGTCCTAAAATTATCGCTTGTTTATATTGCTTTAATATCATAACACCTACAAAAAAGGTTAAAATTGTCATAATAATTATTCCCAAATCGTTGCTTTTACCACCTCATGTAGGTTTGTTTGCCAAGATTTAATATTTAATCAATCGTTTTATTCGCAGTGCTTTCTTCACAATCATTTTAATGGGGCCTACATTATTAACACAGGAGTTATTTTTTTTCCTATTAACAAAAATAGCTATAAATATAATAAAAACCTTGTCAACTAAATCAACTATAAAGACTATATAAAGAGTATATTTACACACATAAAAAACCCATCACAAAAGGATATTCTTTTTGGCCCTAAGTTTTATAATTCCATCGCACTTCAAATAATTAAAAATATATTCAAACTAAACAAATTTAAGAGGAAAATTTACACTACAAATTGAAAGACCTGCGGTGCAATGGTAGTTTAGTAGGTATAAAAATTACAACTTAAGGGTACAAAATTACTTCCGAGACTTAACAAAATCAGCATTCATTGCATGTAGATATTCTAAACTCTAACGCGCGAAGTTGAGACAAAGGAACCGAAAAATATTCCACAATACCACAAAATAATATACAGTGAGCATCATAAGTCTTACCCCCCTAACTAACTCGATACTGGAGTCTTGTTAGGAAAATCGCCGAGACAGGTCGATTTTTGTTTTCTACAATGTACATTTTTGTAAGATAAGTTTACCCTTACTTTCATCCCTTACTGGAGGGGAACAACCCTTTCGAAAAATTTAAATGGCACGGGGTGGTGAGTGATAGCTCATTTGAAAGGGGGTTTTATTCTCTATTCAACCGTGCAAAAAAAATTTAAATTTGCTTCATTACGTGTTGATTTATTAATGTTTAAAAATAACAAAACCTCACAAAATAGGAAGCAACTAAACTAATAGTGACCTTCTACTTGCAAAAAGTCTTACTTCACGTCTGAACCAAAACCGAAATCATGCAGGGCCGAATTTTAATTCTAAGGGTGAGTGCGCTACGTTAATTTCCGTTATTCTGAAACAACAATTAGTCGAGAATTAATAAAGCAAATTTCAAATTTTTTTACATGGTTGAATAGAGAATAAAACCCTCTTTCAAATGAGCTATCACTAACTACCCCATGGCATTTAAATTTTTCAAAAGGGTTGCTCCCCTCCAGTAAGGGATGAAATTAAGGGTAAACAAATCATACAAAAATGTACACTGTAGAAATCAAAAATCGACGTGTTTTGGCGATTTTCCTAACAAGACTCCAGTAACGAGTTAGATAGAGGGGGTGCTCACGGTATGTATTTTACAATATAAGTATGGTGTAAATTAAAACTTATTTTGGCTGTTGACAAATTTGGTTAAAAAATCTTCTTTTAGAAATATACTCATTTGACGAAAAACGAAGGCCTAAACGAAAAAAAAATATTCTTCATAAAAGTTTCGCCTGTGTATTGACAAGGTAAGAGCACAGCTTTATTGTATAAGCTGTGGTAAGAGTACTTTCCCCATATTTTCTGCTATTAAATTAACAAAAATATAGAAATAATTACTGATGTCATAGTTTTACAGGAAAGGAAGTAGTCTCTCGACTCTATGCGTCTCTCTCAGTGCTGAAATGTATGCAATCTGTTGGACTCTCTTACATTATTTTATACAGGGTTTATTGATTTATCCGCTATGATAGCGAATAATGTTTTATAGGGTGTATTACTTCATGATTTTTTTTGAGTAAAATAAAAAAATAGGAAAATATAAATATTTATGGAAGATATAAGCACAGTATATATAAGTATAGATTATAAACAGTAAGGCTATTGCTTTGCAAAATACAATAAATTGATATTGAAAAAAATTAATAATAATAATTAGAAGTATATAAAGTATAAATTAATAATATTAAAATATATAAGTACAAAACTTGAAAACTAATCAGAATCAGAGTCACCATACGAATCAATATTTTCCATAACAGCGGGTATGGTTAAACTATTTCTGCAGTTTTTCTGTGCTATACAGGTGCAGGAACCGATGCAGCCAATATTTTTTTTCTGCATTTGCAAATTTTGCTTCCACAGTCTAGAACAGTATAATATTGTTAAAATATTGTACATGTATGAAAATTATCGGTGTATAGTACCTTTTTTGCATTTGTATGATAAGTTCTGTTATGTCTGGTGGCAGGTCGAGCAGATTCTTAAGAGTGGGTATCAGGCTTCCATCTTGATCTACATTCCATCCATACTCTACAACATTAGGAAGCTGCAACTGCGGCTTTAAAGAACTTAGCCAAATATTTAGCTAGTAAAAACATCTTAAACAATGTAATCTTAGGGCGTCTTCAGTCGAAGACAATTTAGCAAGTTTTTGAATAAAGTTTTATGAAATTTTTTTTCAAGATTAGAGAATGTATTTTCAGAGCACCTATGAATCAGTGCCAAATCCATCCAAAAGGTGATGGTGTTCAAGGTAGGTTTTCCAACAGGTTCTTTTTCCAATGCCAGACAATTGGCTGGTTGTATCACGACCTGTCACAGAATGAAAATCAGGCAAATTTTTTAGAAGTTTTTTTATCCAAATTATATTATATTCTAAACCATAATATCTTTTATAAGACTGGAACATCTGTATCGTTGCAATCAATAATGCAGCGTGAATTCCCCAAATTTTTGGCTGATAATATGTGCAATAAGATCCCAGTGTCCGCTTCTTCGTGATTTGAATTTATGAAATCGTCTTTTGAAGGTTCAAAATTCGTCCCATATTTATTGATATTCGCGAATCCACCACTAGTTACAAATTGAATAGGCTTTTGCTGAATGGAATTTTCAAGAAGTTGCTCAGACAGAAAATGTGTTAAACGTCTTTTATTAAATATCGACTGAATGAACAAGTTCTATTATTCCGGAAGTGTATTATTGGGTCTGTCAATTTCTATATCAATTGATTTCTGGGATCCTCTCTTTTGACGTGTTGTATTTTTGATGGAATTTTCTTTAAAATGATTAAATACCACATCTATCCTTTGAGCATTAAATTTATTTTTAAAAATAATGTTTACAAATATATTAGCATATTTTTTCAATGATATGCAACTTTTGGACTTTCCCAAACCTTGAACTGTTGCTATCCCATTAAAAATATGACAAGTTTTGCCAGAGTTGATAGGTGCATGTAAGTCTTTACTGTTAGAAACATCGGAGAGGCTGTCAGCTCAAACTTAAATATTTCGACATGATTAATGCTTCTGTCCATATCCTTTGCTTATAAAATATTGTGAAGAAACTGTTGACCATGCAAGGATTAAGAAGTCATATTTTAATATCGTTTTTTTCTTTGCTTCTTGCAACAACAAATCCGTAATTAAAATGTTTGCCGAAAACTTACCCATATTACCCAAATATATTCAGGCATTCAGCTACAACAGGATGAATGTACTCGTAGATAGGTATATCTAATACAAACGCAAAAAATGTTTATATTTCTTCCCAATTTATTAGGAACACTCTTATTAATTTTTAGTAAAAACAGACAATTAGACACATTATCCATTGGCACCTAACGAGAAGTTTTATAATAAAAAAATGAAAAAATCTTAGCATATCAATAATGTGATGCATTAGCCGACACGTAAAATGTTAAAATAATATTTAAAAAAAAACGACTTTTTAAACAAATTTTTGAGTTGCTAACATGCTGGAATTAATTATTTTTAATTTGAAGATATATTTTAGGTTAAGACAAAATAACTATGACTTTTACTAATTTATAAAATAAAATAAAAATGTGTGTCCTCATCGCCACCACTACATTTGGAAATTTAGTTTTAATACTCGAAATTAAATTGACTTCATATAGTTTTATTAAAATTAACGAATTATTTATAATTATAGAAGAAATAAAAATAGAAATGCAATTATTTATCGATTCTACGCAAAAATAACTTATTTTAATGTATATTGAATCTCAATAAATAAAAAAAAAACTGAAAATTAGTTTGACAGAATTGTCACTTATTTCAAATTTTAAAAATAAAAGTAGTCAAGTGACCAAAATTGTGATTGGTGGATTTAATTTTTTTGCAGTATTCTCACTACCTAGAACGGAAATATATTATTTCCGTTGAACCACGATGAATGACATTTTAAAGGTGTTTCAACTCCCTTTAAAATATGTCACCAAATAGCGCATAGTACTAAAAAATCGACTAGAGGTCGCTAACAAGTAAGGTACTGTAAATGAAAACAAATAATGACGGCGAACTGTTAGAAAAATTCAGTTAATTTTAGCTTTATCAAGTAAAAAATACGTCTGTATCCAATTCTTTTAAAATATTGGTAATTTTTTAATGTCAGCTAAACAACGAGAAGAAAAATACTACCACATACCTATGATAATTGTCATTCATCGTGAGTTGAACGCAATAGCATACTTTTTGGTTTTGTAGTCTGTGCATAGATAAGCTAATATCCATGTGGGTGTAGAAAAAAATGTATTTTTCTATTTTTGACATATAAAGTGACATTGTTTGTAATCGCAGCAAGTGTCAAAATAATCTATTTTACCTAATCAGTTGCATAATATTAAACATTAAGAAACTGGTTACAAAATAGCTATTTATTATGAAATGCCTTTATTTCATGTAATGAGTGAATATTTGCGGGACGAGCAGAGCAAGGTCTCGCAACATGAATAAGTTACATAGAACGGCATTTCGTAACTTGTTACATACAATATTTTTTCTAATTTTGACCAGATTATAAAATTGTGTTTTGGTAAGACACATTGCTGTCATCTAGGCAACCAATATTACTACTTTCTTGTTTTGTTAGTTGCATCATTTTATTAACAAATAGAACATAATAATTAGTTATTTATTCTCAACGACTCATATTGTGTACATATGGCTTATTAAAGTTTAGTTTTCAAAAAGTCGTGTATTGTGTTTCAATTATTTTGTGCTGATTTTAAATGGAAAATTAGGATCAAAATAACATTATTACTAGGTTCTAAGTTTAACCAAATTCTATTTTTATAAGACAACCTGTCCTTATTTGATATATAAACTTTTAATACAAATGATTATTATTGACTTTAAAACCAATAAAGGGTTACTTTTATTTGTTTTCTTTTCGCTAGTGACAATGAAATTTTCGAAACCAGTTTCACAATGTTGCGTAAAGTAGATCATTGTGACACTTGCTACGATTACAAAAATGTTGCTTTATATGTCATAATTAGAAAAGAATCATTATGTCACCAGTTGGGAAAAGAAAACAAATGAAAATAAACCTTTTTGGTTTTAAAATCAATAAATACATTATTGTTGAAAGTTTATATAAAAGAAGGGCAGGTTGATTATTTATATAAATAGAATTTGGTAAAACTTACAATAATAAATAATAATAAAAATAAAAATATATAAAAAAAAAGAATACAAACAAGTAAAGAAAAATATACGTAAAAAAATAAATATTAAGTTGTGGAGAAGCGAACAAACGCTTGTTTCGACAATCTAGTAATAATGTTGTTTTGGTCCTTATTATTCATTCTAAATGAACACAAAATAATTAAAACAATACACGACAAATTTATCAACTTTCTTGAAAACAAAATAACTTTAACAAGCAATATAAACACACTGCAAGTCGTTGAGAATAAATTAGTATGGTTTTCTGTTTGTAAATCAATTTAATTAAGTTATGCATATGCAACTAACAATAAAAGAAAGTAGTATTATTGGTTGCCTAGATGTCAATTTTTTATTGAAACATAATTTTATAAATAGTCAAAAATATTGTGTGTAAGACTTTACGAAATGCCATTTTATACAACTTGTTGCATAAATATATATTATATATATTTATAAGAAAATAAAAAAATTTGTTAAAATTAAAAAAACGACTTAATAAATACATATAAACAAATTAAAAAATTTAAAAATATATGTTTCTCTGAATACCTAAAATGTCAAGTACAATATGTTATCTTACAGGTAACTTAGGTCACACGAAACGAAATCCAAGCCAACCGACCCAACTGTCCCAAGTAGCTAGAAACAACCAAGTGGTGCCTAACCAAACAGACCAAGCCAACCAGTTTCAAATCCAAACCATCAACAACTTAGTACCTGTCACCTATCCGGAGGTGTCGCGCCGCGCCAACACACTCCCAGCTCTACCGGCTCCGCCGCGTCGACGCCTCATCAGCGAAACGGAGCTGGCAAATGCGCTGTCCGTTTTGCAACAGCAGCAGCAACGTTGCGGCCCTAGGAGGCCGTTGTACAGGAGAAGGAGGAGAAGCGTCGCGCATCGACCTAAAACGCCGGCGCTGTCGCCAATTCGAGAAAGTGGCTTGTCCAATCCCGCCTCTCCGTCCCGACAGACTTGCACTGTGTCGAACGTCCTTAGCGGAACCCCGTACAATCGTCCATTTTGAATTTAGTGTGAGCCAGAAACCTTTTGGGCTATCCGGATGATCAATTGAGTACTTACCACTCAAATAAAGAGGTTGTCGAGCAGTTGATTACAATAAATAATGCTTACTTTTATTTTTATCTTGATTTTTTTTTAGATTGACATTGCTACATTGACTTAATGCTCATGTAGTGTTATTTCCTTCTAAATATTCGTTGTTGAACTAGTTGAGGTAATTTGATATTTTGGAAAGTTGCTAGTATCTAATCTACTTTTCTACTCATTTTTGAAAAGTTACACGGTTATACAGAGTCTTTTTGAAATGCTTGTACGTATTATAATTTGTTAATATTTTACTGCTATGTCGCGGTAAGTTAATTAGAAATGATTTATTCAATTTTAAGAGCAAATCATTGTGTCGAGTTTAGTTCAATGCCAACGCAGCTACATAGTGGCAGAGACAACACGAGACGGGCAACTCAATGTAAATAATTGGTTTGACAAAATTTGACTGGGCGATTGTAATAAAGGGCATGAGCAGAGGGCGCTGTGCACGGAATGCACAGAACTGGAAATTCGGATCTCATAGATCTTCTTTTTAAATGGTCTCTTCCTGTATTGGTAACCATATTATTACGAAAACATTGGGTTAGGTCATGAACAAGTGGGAATTTTAAATAGAAACAATAACAACGTTGTCTACTCTAGTTAAGAGTATATGAAAAATGTATTATTAGTTTTAAGAAAAAGTTATTATAATGTTTGTCAGATAATATGAAAGTAACTTTTCCTAAAATTAATAATAAGTTTTCCATACGCTGCCAACTCAAGTAGAAGCACTATGTATTATTTTCTCATAGTTCAGTTCTTTTATAATTATTTTTCGAACAAAAAGCTGACTAATAAATTATCACATCATATTAAGGTAAATATACATTTAATAAAATTATAGTAGGCCATTGTTATTGTAGTTTTATTGAAGAAATTTTACAATTTTTTTTAATATCTAACCACTAGTTCTGCAAGGTAAATTAGATTTTCTTCGATATCTAACCACTCTTTTAAACCCATGAATAGTATCCGATGTCCTTACTTAAACTAGCTATAACAGGCAATAATCGAATTTCATGCTCTTCTTCTGTGCTTAAAAATAAAACTATTTTAAGTAATTAAGTTGAAAAAATCTTTATTATAATCATATTTCCAAAATATAAGTTGACTAAATTTACAACACATATTCTTTACTCTTTTTTGAATTTTGCGTTGAAGGATTAAAAAATACCTAAATGATATTATATATTACAGAAATTTCTTATAAAAGTGTACTATGTATTCACACTATGTAAAATTAGACAAATAACTAGTTATCTATAAAAATAGGAATGTTAAAAATTTTAATATTTTTTGAAACTGATAAGCCGAATGCATATTTTGTGGGCCATATCGCACTTCAGAAAGAATATGGCGTTAGACATAGTTCTGTCATATAATTTTATTTCAAAATAATATTCTAAAGTAACTAAATCCATTTCTCAATAAAATTTAATAATTAATCAACTTATTTATAAATTTGATCAACAAATCAGTAAAGTTTCCAGTTTTCTGGTGGTCCAACGGTACCTATTGCATCATGTTTTAATCTCCAGGTAATATTATCATGTAGTCAGCCTGAATAAAGTAGTTATTGCATATTGTAATGTGAGCCATTTTATTATTCAGTCATCTCTAATCCTCAAAGTCCGTCTCTGTTTTATTTGGCCTTTGAGGCTTAACTTGTCCGATTATCATACATAATTAAACCCCTTAAGACCAAACATATGCGACGACTATGGCGAAGGCGCTTCTGATTACTTTCCAGAAATAACGTGATAATGTTTCTAGATTTGGCGAGAACGTTCTAGAGCACCACCAGAATTTTAAATGTGTATATAAATATTGGTGGAGGAACAAGGATCGGTCAGTCGTATACAAACAGTTGTGAATATAAATAGTGAACAGTTTAAAGACATTCGAAATATATATAAACTGGAATAGTATTGTTTTAAAATAAATAAGTGTTCAAATAAATTATTAATAAATAAACTGTTGTTTAAAATGAACAAACGTAACAATATTATGGAATTTCGCATAATCTTTCGAAATATGCAATACCGCCACCATTAAATCATAATTTACATCTAAATGCTATATTGAGATTCTAGTAGTATGTAGCAAGATCATACCAAGATACTAAAATATTTTGCAGAATTACTGGATAAAGTAATGAATTGTATCCACATGCAAAACATTGTTCTCATAATTTATAACAAAAAAAATCTAAACTATTTTAGTTACAATAATACAATAAATTCAAAATGAACAAAATACTTATGCAAACACTACTATATAAAATAAACACATTAATATTAGGTAATAACTTTTCAAAAAAACGATAACAAACGAGAAAAGCCACAACATAAAATAAACAAAACAAAAAGCTAGGGTAGAAATTTATGACTTGTAATTTAATTGACAGATATATACATGACAGAACAGAAAGAGAAGGGGGCTATGGTGGCGACACCTACCCATTGCCTGGAGTATGAGAAAGGGAGAAAACCATATACGAGCGATCCACAGAACTATTTTTTACATAGAGTTACACGTCTCGTGGTTATCTCTGATAGTGGGTCTGTTATTGACAATGTTGTCAAAGCATTTTGATTTTGATAAACGAGCGGCTTTTCGAACAGTTATTGTAGTCAAAGGTAAAGATTGCGGTAGTAAATTAATTAAGTTATAAAATTAAATAACTTGTTGTTTTTTATTTATCTTTTCTATGATTTAAATACGTATTTTTTTGTTAGGTTAAATTGAAAAACAGTGAAACTTGAACTTCGCCTTTCCATCATTTTTTAAATATTTTTTCTCGCATAAATTATTATTATTATTATTGTATATTTTCCTTTTTAAGTGATAAATAAAGTCCTGTTATACTATAAATGAAATAAAAGGCGTATAACAAATGTGCAAAGTGTTAGTAATATCTAAGCAAAATTTCCAGTAAACATGAAAAAGCAAAGTATATACTTCATGCGTGTATTTCAAAAACACCCGTTATTGTGTTTCCTTCATTGTATTTTAAATGTCCAATACATGACATTTTTTGATATTTTAAATTTTTTCTGCATGAAATATATAAAGGTATGCTTTTAAGAAAAACTCAAGATTAAAAATAGAAGTAAAACACATTCATCAGTAATATGAAAATGATGTTATATTAATGTCATTTTGAAAATATAGTTACATAAAATTGATCATGTCGATAGTTTAACTATGCATTAGTGTTTATATATGAACTATATATCGGAAAAATATACAGAAGTGTTGGGAAATACTAAAAATTTTATATGAAAAATGGTTTCACTACTTACTAAATATTAAATATAAAAAAGAGTTAAATTTTTTGGTATAGTTATTTTAAGCATTTTATTTTGTACAAATAGGAATACTAAGACTTATATCACACAGTGTATTCAAAAAGTTTCATTTCGAAGAATAAATATCTGAAACGTGGATATTTAACTGTCAAGAAATAAACTATACAATTTCGATTTATCTACTTTGTTACCAAATCCAAATAAATGCTGTACAAAAAAAAATCGGTCTATATGATGTATGTGTTAAAAGTAAGAATTCAATGCGGTGCATTACTGATGACGTAAGAAATGAGTCAACCATAGTTGTTGAATTGTTTAGTTATTATTTCATTGATTTTAGGTCTTAAAAATGAAGAAAATTTTAGTTAAATGATCCTTTAATACGCAATTATGTAAAACAACTAATATAAATAAAGGTTAAGGTAAATTTAAATTATATTTCTATTTTTCAAGATAGGTAGATAGGTACTAGTTTTTTACTACCTTATACAAACAATGTTTATTAAACAAATCAAAACGTATATGTTAAAATCAATGACAGAATGGTTCGTTTTGGTTTGCCTCACTGACGTCACACTAATTTCCCATACAGCTCAAACACATTTCGGAAATATTTCAAAAATGTTACATTGAAACATTTGTAATGTTGTATAAATATTACGAAACCTATTTTTGAAATGTGCCTGGAACGTAAAAATGTCCTGGAAATATAATATTTCACAGGAATATTTCTGAAATGAAAATTTGAAATCTTTTAGAAATATTAAATAGTAATATATCAGAAATGTATTCTAGTTTTATTTCTAAAATATTATACTAAAAAAAGACATTTAAAAATATACATGTTTATTTAAAATACTCAAAACTTAAACGTTGATTCTTAAACAAACAAGTAGGTAAATAAATAAATTTTTATACATTTCATAAAATATAAAAGCGAATCGCTTCATTTCCATCAAATATTTCAGAAACTTGTTCTTGAAACGTTATATGGTTGAAACGTTTGAAATATTTCTGAAATAATGTGTGCTGTATGGATGGTTGCCGGAGAAGATATTGTAACGAGCTAAGCTAGTTGAAAAAGTCCTCAAATTATATTATAAATAAATATGTATATTAAAGTGATGCTTATTTTAATGATCATCCATTTCGCTCAAGTGGAAAATAGAAAACAAATTCAAGTAGACTTGAGAGTAAAGTCAGACTTTAAAAACACCACTGATAAATTTATGCTGAATTATTATGAAGTGAGACTATTTTTCTCATTATGTTAACAACTAAGATGACGGTTAATAGTGTGTTAGCATTAGGCGCAGTTTTAACATCATTAGAAATAATCATTATAAAAAAATATATATAGTATAACTTTACTATAATAGTACGCCTAAAAGCCATGCCATACATTTCCTGTACTAACGAAAATAGTAAAAAAAAGGTTATATTTCTAAAAAAAATTATCGATTTAAAATATAAAGAAAATATTATATACTTATCTACTTACCATATCATGTTTGATAATATTTTTAATATTAAAATAATTAATAGTGTTTAAAAAAATAACTTTTTGCTGACAAACTATTGACCAAATTTAAACTATCCTAACGGTATTGTAGAGTTTTAACGAAATTTTAGTATAAAAAAAAAATACTGTGGAATGAGTAATATTTTATCTAGCGAAAAATATAAATTTTGCTCCACCAAAAATAATAGCTTATCCAGTTTTTCAAGTCAAATAAACCAATTGCACCAACTTTTATATTAATGTGTGAAAAAGTAACTGAAAAATAAACATTATTGAATTACTTTTATAACTATAACATCCTGTATCTCAATAAGTATTAATACTTGTCCCCCAGTTATTAAGCAAAAATTAATATTTTTCGATATAGAATCTGCAGGTTTCTTATTAATCATTCTGTATATATTATAACAACTAATATTTTATTTGAAAAGTAAATTATTGTATAATATATGTACGTAACTACTAATATAAATTTTATTTTTGTACTAAAAAAATCCCTATAAATAGTAAAATTTCTGTAAGACTTCGTTGTATAAAGCAAATTGTTTTTTATAAAATATATTTAATAATTTGTTACTTCATTAAATTATATCAATGTTTTCGTGTGCATTGAAAATTGTTAATAAAATTATATTTCTTATTATTTGTTTTAATGCTGCCCATATTTTGCCTTCTTTAATTCCTAAAAACCTGGATCAGTTTTATTTAATTTACCATAATACCCTTCATACTATTAAAACATATTCAGATGTGTTTAATATATGACGTTCCTGTAAAGCTATCTAATATATTGGGTACTCTAATATATCTAATATATATCTAATTACAAAGTGATTTTGAAAATTCCGGAACATCTCATAAATCCCCCTACGAATTATTAAGACCATCCCCGAACACCAAAGGTGAAAACGAATACTTGGAGAATTGAAAAATCTGATGTGTCCAATACATGACTTTCCTATCTAGTTACTATAAGCCTTTTCCGGTTATTGTGTGCAACCTATTGCAGCACCGCTATAAATGTTTAGAGGATAAACTAAATATATACATTTTCCACATACATCTAACTCGAAACATTTTTCTATAGATAATAATATTATAAGTAACTTTTATTTGAAAAATTTTCTTTTCCAAAAGTAAATAACAGATATATTCCATAAAATATAAAAAAGGCCTCCCATAAAGTACCCCCCCCCCCCAGATGATCCGACTTCGTCCAAAATCTAATCAATTTACCTCAGGCTAAAATAAAACTTAAGTTTAAAATTTAATGTTTTTTCCTTTATCCGTTTTTGAGTTTTCTTCAAAATTCGAAATTTACACATTTTCTCAAATATCTCGAATACAGTTCATTTTAGAGAAATTATGTATGGGATAAAAATTATAGAGAATTATATTAAAAACAACTTTTATTTGAATAATTTTTATAAATTTTTTTTTTTTATATTTTATCAAATTTCTCGAATACGGACCATTTTAGGAAATTTTTGTAAAGCACAAAACACACACACACACACAATCCGTCGAAAACTGGAGGTCGAAAACATCATGATTCCTATACTTTCCTTATCTGTATACAGATAGGAAAGTAAAAAGTGGTCAGAATGTGAAATAAAGATAAAAATCTAGTACGCAACACAATGACTTTCCTATCTAGTTATTATAGGCTTTTTCCCGTTATTTTTGTACAACCTATTACAGCACCTCTATAAATGTTTAGAGGATAAGCTAAAGATATACATTTTCCACATACATCTACTTCGAAACATTTTTCTATAGATATTCATTGAAAACGAAAATACTGAAAAATTTAAATTTAGCACTTTTCCATTACGGTCCATTTTAGAAAAATCATGAATAAATAAAAATTATAGAGATCGATATCGCAAACAACTTTTAGTTTAACAATTTTCTTAAAAATCAGAATTTTGCACATTTTGTCAAATTTCTCGAATACGGACTATTTCAGGAAAATTTGACATAAATCAAAAATAATATTAGAAGTAGGTAACTTTTATTTTGAACAATTTTCTCCTCCAAGCGTAAATAAAGATATATTCCATAAAGTAGAAAAACGACCTTCAATAAAGTACCCCAGATTTTCCGAATAAGCTCAAAAATCATTTTACCGCAGGATGGATTGTAGCCAAAATTTAAAATTTGGTTTTTTATATTAATAAAAATTAATAGAAATTAATAAAAATTAATAGAAATTAATAAATATTAATAAAAATTAATAAAAATTAATAAAAATTAATAAAAATTAATAAAAATTAATAAAAATTAATAAAAATTAGTAATAATTAATAAAAATTAATAAAAATTAATAAAAATTAATAAAAATTAATAAAAATTAATAAAAATTAATAAAAATTAATAAAAATTAATAAAAATTAATAAAAATTAATAAAAATTAATAAAAATTAATAAAAATTAATAAAAATTAATAAAAATTAATAAAAATTAATAAAAATTAATAAAAATTAATAAAAATTAATAAAAATTAATAAAAATTAATAAAAATTAATAAAAATTAATAAAAATTAATAAAAATTAATAAAAATTAATAAAAATTAATAAAAATTAATAAAAATTAATAAAAATTAATAAAAATTAATAAAAATTAATAAAAATTAATAAAAATTAATAAAAATTAATAAAAATTAATAAAAATTAATAAAAATTAATAAAAATTAATAAAAATTAATAAAAATTAATAAAAATTAATAAAAATTAATAAAAATTAATAAAAATTAATAAAAATTAATAAAAATTAATAAAAATTAATAAAAATTAATAAAAATTAATAAAAATTAATAAAAATTAATAAAAATTAATAAAAATTAATAAAAATTAATAAAAATTAATAAAAATTAATAAAAATTAATAAAAATTAATAAAAATTAATAAAAATTAATAAAAATTAATAAAAATTAATAAAAATTAATAAAAATTAATAAAAATTAATAAAAATTAATAAAAATTAATAAAAATTAATAAAAATTAATAAAAATTAATAAAAATTAATAAAAATTAATAAAAATTAATAAAAATTAATTAATAAAAATTAATAAAAATTAATGAAAATTAATAAAAATTAATAAAAATTAATAAAAATTAATAAAAATTAATAAAAATTAATAAAAATTAATAAAAATTAATAAAAATTAATAAAAATTAATAAAAATTAATAAAAATTAATAAAAATTAATAAAAATTAATAAAAATTAATAAAAATTAATAAAAATTAATAAAAATTAATAAAAATTAATAAAAATTAATAAAAATTAATAAAAATTAATAAAAATTAATAAAAATTAATAAAAATTAATAAAAATTAATAAAAATTAATAAAAATTAATAAAAATTAATAAAAATTAATAAAAATTAATAAAAATTAATAAAAATTAATAAAAAATAATAAAAATTAATAAAAATTAATAAAAATTAATAAAAATTAATAAAAATTAATAAAAATTAATAAAAATTAATAAAAATTAATAAAAATTAATAAAAATTAATAAATATTAATAAAAATTAATAAAAATTAATAAAAATTAATAAAAATTAATAAAAATTAATTAAAGTTAATAAAAATTAATAAAAATTAATAAAAATTAATAAAAATTAATAAAAATTAATAAAAATTAATAAAAATTAATAAAAATTAATAAAAATTAATAAAAATTAATAAAAATTAATAAAAATTAATAAAAATTAATAAAAATTAATAAAAATTAATAAAAATTATTAAAAATTAATAAAAATTAATAAAAATTAATAAAAATTAATAAAAATTAATAAAAATTAATAAAAATTAATAAAAATTAATAAAAATTAATAAAAATTAATAAAAATTAATAAAAATTAATAAAAATTAATTAAAGTTAATAAAAATTAATAAAAATTAATAAAAATTAATAAAAATTAATAAAAATTAATAAAAATTAATAAAAATTAATAAAAATTAATAAAAATTAATAAAAATTAATAAAAATTAATAAAAATTAATAAAAATTAATAAAAATTAATAAAAATTAATAAAAATTAATAAAAATTAATAAAAATTAATAAAAATTAATAAAAATTAATAAAAATTAATAAAAATTAATAAAAATTAATAAAAATTAATAAAAATTAATAAAAATTAATAAAAATTATTAAAAATTAATAAAAATTAATAAAAATTAATAAAAATTAATAAAAATTAATAAAAATTAATAAAAATTAATAAAAATTAATAAAAATTAATAACGAAAACGAAAACTGTTATTCACTTTTAATAATTGAGGTGTGAAAAATTCCATCGAAGCGGGATCGGGTCAGCTAATATTTGATAACGTTTTAAGATTATGATATATGTATTTTGCTCTTTGATAAACTATGTTTAAATTTTTATTAGGATCAAAAAAAAATTATAATTTTCATTTCAATTACAGGAACCCCTTATAATATTAAAAAGTGGGAAAATGTCAGATTAGTTATTGTTTAAGGATCATCAACTCTTTAAACATTTATCTAACTAAAATGTGTTACGATTAGAAGGTATGTTATTAACTTTCTATTTGTACATGTATTAATTTATTTCATTTTATCTCTGTTTGGTATTTTCAAATTGATTTTCATATTAATCTTATCTATTCTATTTTTTTTATATTCACATATATGTTTTTTCATTGAAACAAACGTTTATTAGCTTATTAAATATAATGAATTCACGTTGTTTAATTATATGCTTCCATAAATGATTACTTTTATTTCCTTTTGAAAATGAATTTCGAAGACAATCTCCGGCGAGACGCCACCTTTTTGGGCTTTCGCCGGCTTATCGCCAGCGAATCGCTGGCGAAACGCCGGAATGAATCTCTGGCGAGTCGCTGGCGATCGACTATGCATACGGTGTGTGTTCTTACAGAGAAATGATACGCCACTGAACAAGAGGGGATGTTTACCTTCCTCGTTGTGCCCGCTGCTTCCTCACTTCCTCTACAGATGTTGCGAACACAACAATCGCCTACAAATTCGTTTCACGCTCTCTCTAGTAGTAAATGCTCGTGGTAGAATTCCTCATAGTTGCAGAATACGGCTCCAGGGCGTATCACTAAGGTCCGTATTTATAAACAGACCTCAAATGAGTCCGACTTGTGTAGTCGCACATACATTCATTGCGTTCGGTTTGCCACGTTCCTTTAACTCCTTTAACACTTTTAACTCCAAACGACTCTTTTAGCGTTCGGTTTAGTCCGATTAGTGACAGTTTAACACGCTTAAATGTCATTTAAAAGCACCCTAAAATTTGTCCCGCTCCAGACCCTGACTATCCGAACTCGCCTTTTGATTACTATACGGGGCAAGAGAGAGGTCCGACACGCCCAACATAGGGCGCGGCCATTTTGAACCCTATGACACAGTTTATAGCTAAAGAATCAGATCGCTCACTCTGCGTCGGCACTTTTTATCTCAATGTTCCAGTTTATACACTGCGCAACTCAGATAATACAATATATGACAACCGCCTATAATAAAACAGCAGTCTTCTGCGTATCCTGAATTTGTATTCCTGGAGTGGATGTTATTTTGGAACTTTCAACTGGTCCGAGTGAGCTAACTGATTCTTTAGCAATAAACTGTGACTCCAAAAATAATATTAACTGACACATGTGACCACATACTTTGATTTTCTTTTACTATACGGAGAATGGTCGCACTGCGCAGCTTTCTGAGTGCCTTTTAAAAGGAGATAGAAAACTCCGCCATTTTGAACCCTTATTACGTGTTGCCTACATCTTGGCGCAATATTTTTAATAGGTGCGTTTTAATCATCTGCTTCTGCTTCGGAATTGTCGGTTTTCTTGTTTTAATCTGACAGGTTAAAACGACTAAACCGACAATTCTGGAAGCAGAAGCGGATGATTAAAACGCACCTGATATTTTGCTTGCTGCTGTCAGTGTCAGTGAATATTATTTTTGAAGTCACAGTTTATTGCTAAAGAATCAGTTAGCTCATTCGGACCAGTTGAAAGTTCCAAAATAACATCCACTCCAGGGATACAAATTCAGGATACGCAGAAAGACTGCTGTTTTATTATAGGCGGTTGTCATATATTGTATTATCCGAGTTGCACAGTGTATACACTGAAACATTGAGATCAAAAGTGCCGACGCAGAGTGAGCGATCTGATTCTTTAGCTGTAAACTGTGTCACAGGGTTCAAAATGGCCGCGCCCTATGTTGGGCGTGTCGGACCTCTCTCTTGCCATGTGACTCACACTGACAGCAGCAAGCAAAATATCAGGTGCGTTTTAATCATCCGCTACTGCTTCCGGAATTGTCGGTTCAGTCGTTCTAACCTGTCAGATTAAAACAAGAAAACCGACAATTCCGAAGCAGAAGCGGATGATTAAAACGCACCTATTAAAAATATTGCGCCAAGATGTAGGCAACACGTAATAAGGGTTCAAAATGGCGGAGTTTTCTATCTCCTTTTAAAAGGCACTGCGCAGTGCGACCATTCTCCGTATAGTAAAAGAAAATCAAATCAAAGTATGTGTGTAGTATGTGTGTAGTCGTCTTTAAACTAAAATCGAAGTTCGGTTACAATGCCTCTAAAGTTCCAGGTGGTTCCGGTGTTACACTGGAATTTAGAGATGGATATTAGAAAATATGTAATTAGGTCTGTTCTGGTTTTGAGAAATAACGATCCACAACTGTCGGGCTCATGCGCAGTAGATAAAAAGTGTTCTGGTTTTTCTGGGACTACTTCGGATCTCTCAGTCCAGTGTTCTGGTTTCGTATCCGAAATAATCCGTGATTGTTGTAAACAGTCAAAAAGTGTTCATGCTTGGGAGTGTGGATCGACTCGGACTGTTTTGACCGCGCATGCGTTTTTGAAGTGTTATGAATATTGTATTGGCTTTTTAGACCATACGAAACGTATACAATCCCAAATTGTTTATTTATATGTGGACGAATGTCTCTTGTTCTTGTTTTATTTGTAAATTAAAGCAATTTTAGAATTATTAATTTTTTAATATTCTGTTTTTATTTATTCCATTGAAATGTGATGATAATGATAAACATATACATGCAAATATTATTTGAAGCTGAGCTTTCAAAAGGAACTTCATTATTATAATAAACAATAAACAAAACACCTTTATGACGTGTTCTGGTTTTCCAAGAATTTCAAACAGTCGGGGATTTTTTGCCTTTACGCATACGGTCCGGCGCAGTTTCAAAACAGTTTTCATTTTGAGAACCAGAACAAACCTATTGTTAAGTACATTTACGGATTTGTTACTATCCATCTCTAAATTCACTCGATATAACCGAACTTCGATTTTAGTTAAAGTACGGACACCCAAGTGCGACTCAGCTGAGTTTTGTTTATAAATACGGACCTAACTTCAATCGCGAATCCGAACGCGGCAGCTACTACTAATGACAATGACAATTGACAATGAATTGACTTTTTGGAAATGCAAGGTTAAGTTTTATTTATACATGTTTTCAAATTTTAAAATTTTTATTATCTTATTTTATAACTAATTTAGTGTCAACCATGGATTTCTGGAAGGACGTGTTGAGTTCACCAGTAAAAATCGTTGCTCCAATGGTGGATGCCAGTGAACTTCCTTGGAGATTATTAAGTCGAAAATATGGAGCTCAACTCTGTTACACTCCAATGTTACACAGTGCTATTTTCGCTAAAGATCCCAAATATAGAAAAGAGGCTTTAGTCTCTTGCGGAGAAGATAAACCTCTAATAGTGCAAGTAAATGTCACATATTTTTAATAGTAATATAACTTTAAAACTTTAAGGTTTTAGTGAATAAATCTTATTTTAGTTTTGTGGCAATGATCCAGAAATTATGTTAGAAGCAGCTTTGCTGGCCCAAGATTATTGTTTGGCTATTGATATCAATTTAGGGTGTCCCCAGGCTATAGCTAAACGTGGGCACTATGGTGCTTTTCTTCAGGATGAATGGTCTTTATTACATAATATCGGTAAAATTATCAAAATATTATTTTAATACAATTATTTTAAATATATTTGTGTTTTTAGTAAACACATTAAGTAAAAATTTAAGGGTACCTGTTACATGTAAAATCCGAAGATTCGAAACAAAAGAAAAAACAGTGCAGTATGCACAAATGTTGGAATTAGCTGGTTGTAAGATGTTGACTGTACATGGTAGATTAAGGGATCAAAAAGGACCACTTACAGGATTGGCTGATTGGAGTTACGTTAGAGCAGTAAAGTAAGATTCTTTTTTTTTATTTATTGAACATTGAAATAAAAAAATATACAAAAATCATTTAGAAGGTTATACATTAATTTGCAACTTAAGTCAAATGACAAGTATTAAGTAACATTTTTGGAAGTAACTCCAATAAAAACTGTTTATCTAATAGTATACACAGCTATTTTGATCCTCATAGTGTGTATATCTACTTTTAGATATACATGACTTTCAAAGTGTTAATAATAATTCAGTTGATTTAAAATTTTATAGAGAAGCCGTCAATATTCCTGTTATTTCAAACGGCAATATTCAGTGTATCCAAGATTTGGAAAGATGTCTTGAAGAAACTGGTGCTGTTGGTGTAATGACAGCGGAAGGGAATCTGTACAATCCTGCACTATTTTTAGGACAAAATCCACCAGCTTGGATACCTGCTAAGGAGTATTTAGATTTGGCAGATAAATACCCTTGCCCTTTATCTTATGTTAGAGGACATTTATTTAAATTGTTTCATCATATGTATGTAGAAATTTCAATTTTTATTTTCACCAGTAATCAGTTTAATCGTTGTAGTTTGTCAATACCTTCAAATAATAATCTACGGATTCGATTAGGGGCTGCAAATACAATGAATCAATTTAGAATAATAATTGATGAAATAAGAGACATGTATGAACCATATCATGAAGGACTGAAGTTGTGGGAACACTCAACAGATAATTATTCTCAAAATATTGCACTTCCACCTTGGTTATGTCAACCTTATGTCCGGGATACTCCAGAAGATCACATTAAAAAAGTGGAGGATAAGAAAAAGGAAGCTGAACAAAGAGAAGTATATAACTTAATCATTGTTGTGTGCTAAATCGTTATAATGAGTGTTCATGTGAATGCTTTATTTGTGGTAAAATTTTCATTTCATCTCCACTTCGCCCCCAAAATTGTCGTCAAAATTTTCAGTGACACCCTATGAGTACATCTTTATTGAAAAAAGTTTCCAAGTTACAATACTTTTTGAGTCATTTTAATTTAAAATGTTAATAGATCTTCTAATGCGCTAAGAAGAATCAAGCTACCTATGAATGAAAATTATGTGGAATTACATCGCCCTATGCATTATCTCATACACCAAAAATTAAAGTATTTATCTGAAGTTTTCATGCAGACATCCGCTATATACACTATACACCCTGATAATCTTATAATAATTGTTATTTTTCATAGATAAACTATGTCCACTGTTTTTTATTTTTTCCTGTTTTATTCCAGTTACTCTTTTCTATAGTATTTCATCAGTTGCAATGTCCCATGTTTTTGATTACGATAATTTTCTGCAGTTATTTCTAATCTTATTTGGCCATTATTTAAGTAATACTTCAAAACCATCCTAGTTGTTGTTATTGTTGTTCTTCTATTTTGTCATACATACCTATATGGCCCCTGCTTTACTGATCATAGGGAATACTATCTTTCCACCTCTACACTGATAAATGATAAATTTTGGTGTTTGGTGAATATCATGTTTGAGGCATGTAAACAAGTAAAGGTGAACCCATTATGTACGTTTTTATATGGCGTTCAAGTTTATTTATATATGGCGTGGACATGGAAATGGCATAGTTCACTATGTTCAGGGTGGCCACTTTTTCATTAAAATGTACTGCTATATTGTAAACCGTTGGTAACACAAAATTTTTTAAATGGTGAAAAAGTTGCATATTTTGAAGCACAATCTGACAAAGTTTTGAAAACCAAAATATCAGATCCGGTTTCCGAGATATTCGATAAAAAAAAAAACAAATGAGTACCATTTCTTTATTCCACTAAAGTACGTTTATTTGCAAAAATAGACAAAACCTCATTTAGGGTTTTTTGTTTTATATCAAGTTGTAGGTATGATAGTGTACTAGTTTTTATCTGACGTTTCGTAAATGCAGGACCACCATCAACTTCTTTATTAGCATATGGAGCAGCATTGTATACTGAATACAATGATGTAACAACATGTCAAGATTAGTCAACATTTCGGAAGATTTGAACATCATTAGGTAAGTTTACAAGTTCGGACCTGTATTTTGTTTTATATAAATGTTTGGATTAGTAAATGATGTATTATTGATTTAAGAAATTATTAATATTAAATACCAAAGTCAATCTTTTAACTTGTGGTTGTAATCTTTACAACAAGGCGTATTTTCACGAGCTTTTCGTTTATTTTTTTGCTAAAAAATGTCCATTTTTATGGTTTTTGCTCTTTTCATCCTGGCACAAGTAAAGTACATCCCGATTTTGGCCCCCCCTCGAGATTAAAATTTTTACACAATCCATGAGCCTTTTATTTAGGGTGATCATATGCACAGCATTTCTAAGTAGGTATCAGCAGACCATAAACCCCTCCCCCCTCCCGAGTTTTACAAAAAATCTGTGCAAAATGCCACTATTACCACAGTTTATAGCTAAAGAATCAGTTCGCTCACTCTGCCTCAGCACTTTTGATCTCAATGTTCCAGTTTACACATTGCGCAACTCGGATTTGTATCCCTAGTGCATACATAATCAAATCATAACCAATACAATATACGACAACCGCCTATATTCAAACAGCAGTCTTCTTCACATCCTGAATTTGTATCCCTGGAGTGGATGTTATTTTGGAACATTCAATTGATCCGAGTTAGCTAACTGATTCTTTAGCAATAAACTGTGCTATTACCAAGGAAAAGTAATAAGTAAGACTTGGGAAGTAAAAAAAAAGGTATTTTTATAGTTTTTACATGCGCCTTGTGTTTATCTTTGGGTTGAGATGCAAAAAAAATATCTGCGTTTTGAGGACCTAAAATAAATTTCTGTTTCAGCATCAAAACAAATATGATCACCCTCTTTTGTTATTTGCATGGCCCCTCCCGAAAATTCAGCCTGGAGCCGCCCTTGCAGTATGTAATGAAGTCAATTTTTCCTCAATCGGTTTATAATAATTTATCATTTTTAATACAAATAAGCGCGCGCGAGCTGCTTGTCTTCGTCGGGACAGGTGCGCACTGCCGATCGACATATCGATGCGAGGTGGTACTGCCGTTGGTGGGGTCTCTGCTATGGAAAGGGAATCAACGGTTGAACCAGATCCGAGATTGAATTAAAAATTTCAGTTCCTAATAGACTTGCTTTTACACCGTTTTATTGAATAGGCGAATATTTAAAAATTACTCCGACACGATTCCGATATTGCTCGCGAGAGACAATCAAAACCGAAATATATTTCTAGCCGCGATCTTGACGATAGGTAAATTGTTGTCATTGTTTTTATAAATTGATATTTGGTTTTCGCTCGAGACTTTAAGCCATTCTATTAGAAACCGATTTATTTTGATTTATTTTTAATTAACAATATTCCGTGTTGAGATAAGAATTTAAATTTGTTTTGATTAAGAAATACTTTAATTTATTCTTGTTAGAAAACACCGTTCTTTTGGAATTTCATTTTAGTTTATTTAAGGTTTTAACTGTTAAATAATTTATTTTTCATTCGATCGTAAATATAGTCGTATAGTTAATTTTTCCTACTACTGTAAATTTCCGTGGACAAATCGTAAATTGAATCGGTCATTTGAGAAACAGCACATGTCAGTTATAGATTATTTTTCAAAAAATAAGAAAAAGTGAAAATCTCAAAGCATGGTTAAAAAATTGTCTTGTACACTAATCGTTTAAAACTTGTTCTATTTTGGGTATAATTTAATAATTAAAATTTACCTTTAAATATTGTATTTTTATAATAAAAACAAAATGGCCAAAATGTGACATGTGTCGTTTCTCAAATGACCGATTCAATTTCATTTTAGTTTATTTAAAGCTTTAACCAATAAATAATTGGTCGGAACTGTTTAAGAATTGTCTAATATTTTGATTGGTTATCTTAATATAATTGCGACATTTTCTTTTGTTTTATCCGCCGAACCGCAAATTTTAAGAGAACTTAAATAGCATCATTCCCCTGTCTGAAGCGGCTCGTGATTACGATCACTTCATTCAGAGATAATGTGCTATCCCGGTTATTAGTTTATTTTACATCTGAAACATTCATTTGCGTAAGTCTCCGTTATTTCAAGAAAATTGAAATAGTATCATTCCCCTGTCTGAAGCGGCTCGTGATTATGATCACTTCATTCAGAGATAATGTGCTACCCCGGTTATTAGTTTATTTTACGTCTGAAACCCTCATTTGCGTAAGTCTCAGTTATTTTAAGTGAACTTAAATAGTATCATTCCCCTGTCTGAAGCGGCTCGTGATTACGATCACTTCATTCAGAGATAATGTGCTATCCCGGTTATTAGTTTATTTTACGTCTGAAACCCTCATTTGCGTAAGTCTCAGTTATTCTAAGTGAACTTAAATAGTATCATTCCCCTGTCTTAAGCGGCTCGTGATTACGATCACTTCATTTAGAGATAATGTACTATCGGTTGTTAGTTGTTTTTACTTTCCAACCACTAGTTTGAGTAAACTTCTTATAGAGTCCCGGTTTCAGCCCTGGAATTAGTAATAATAATAATAATAATAGTTTATTTGTCCTTTAGGATCATGTTACATGATATAGGTTAGGTCATAATATACCGGGTGTTCTAAATTAAAGCGTTACAGCTATATACAGCTTTTTATAAAAAAAAACGTTTTAGACGAAAGTTTTATAGTTTTGTAGGGAAAAACTTTTGGCTAAAATCGTTTTTTATAGCTAACCATAATATGGCCAACTTTTTTTTCGCGCAGCAACATTTTCAAGTAGCTATTACTCAAAAAGTAAAAGTCCAATAAAAAAATATTTCGCTCAAAAGTTTCTTATTTTTTTATGTACTTTAAGAATATGTAAGAAAAAAATGGGATTCCAATTTAAAAAACAAAGTTCACCTCGATATGGCCATATTATGGTCAGCTATAAAAAAATGTATTTAGCCAAAATGTTTCCCCCAAAAAACTATAAAACTTTTTTTTCTAAAATGCATATTTTCGGCGGTATTTAACACTTTAATTTGAACACCCGGTATATGAATAAAAAATATTAAAATACAAATAAATATAGGTACAGTATACAAAAAATATATACCGTCAAACGGGGTGAATCAGGACTAAGGGGTCAATTGGGACAATATGACGTTTATTTACAAACACGTGATTTTTATGCTTGTAGCCAATGTTTTTAGGACGGGTACTATGAAAAGCCTATTGCAGAATCCACAATCGTTTGACCTTCGTATGTAGCCGTCAGTTAATTCGCAACGCTTCATTGGTACAGGTGTCAAAATATTGCAGTATAATTTTACGTTTTTAAAACCGGCTGAAAACTTCGTTTGAAAAAGGTATTTATTGTAGGATTTGAGTATTGCATTGTTAATATAGTATACCTGTGGGTATTTTCTAGATGTTAAGTAGTCTTTGAATAAATTATTTTGTAAAGTTTTTTTTATTATTAATTAATGAAAAAAAAAAAACAAATTACTTCTAGGGGTGAATCGGGACGATGGTCCGAAAATACAAAAGAACGCCTAGGACTAGGTTTTACCAAAATTATAGTAAAGAGCAGCTTGAAACGGCTTTGAGGCAATTTAGAAGAGGCCAAATAACCCTTCGAGAAGCAGAAGAGTTATATAATATACCAATATCGACGCTACAACGACATGCTAAACAGAAGCCAAAGAAACATGGTGGGCAAACTATTTTGTCAGAAGGTGAGGAAAGTAGGCTAGTGCATTTGATAGTATTGGCGGGAGAGTGGGGATACCCGTTGGAAAAAATTGATATTCGATACATCGTTAAGGCATATCTTGATAGAAAAGGAATAAGAGTGGCAAAATTTAATAATAATATGACCGGTGTTGATTGGGCGAATTTGTTTTGTTTGCATCATAAAGAATCACTCACTGAAAGACTGTGTGAAAATATTAAACGAGCTCGGGCAGCAGTGTCTCGGGAAATAATAAATAAATATTTTGACCACCTCCAAGAAAACTTACAAAACGTTGAAACTGAATCCATCATCAACTATGATGAAACTTGCTTTGTAGATGATCCCGGACGGAAAAAAGTCATCGTAAAAAGAAAAACAAGACATCCAGAACGCATAATCGATTCAACAAAAACATCGACATCAGTAATGTTTGCCGTAAGTGGTGATGGCCAGCTATTACCCCCATTTCTAGTCTATAGGAGCGAGCATCTTTACGATACCTGGTTGACAAATGGACCAAAAGGTGCGCGCTATGGACGAAATAAAAGTGGCTGGTTCGACCAGCCATTATTTGAAGAATGGTTTATTTCTATTGGCTCTACCATTCTTGAAAAGACGTTCGGCACCAAGGGTAATCATTGGCGATAACTTATGTAGTCATCTGTCGCTCAGAGTTATTGAATTGTGCGAAGAAAATGATATTAGGTTTTGTTTTTTTGCCGCCGAATTCAACCCATTTAACACAGCCACTTTCAAATCTTGACATTTAATTTATTTTATTTCGATACTTTTGAAAACTATAAATAATAAAATGGACAGTGATAGTAATAATAGTGATACTAATTATAATACTCCACCACATATTAAAGAAATAGCGAATAACATTACAGAAGACTTATTGCCTCAAATATCGGCGAAAAAATACAACTTAGCTTATTCAAGATTTATGGATTGGCGACTACAAAATAAGGTGAACTCCTTTTCAGAAACTATTTTAATGGCTTATTTTGGTGAGCAATCGAAATCTTTTAAATCTTCTACATTATGGTCAATTTACTCGATGTTATCTACATTGTCAATAAGGCAAAATGTAGATATTTCATGCTATCAAAAATTGCGCTCGTTTCTGAAAAGAAAGTCTGAAGGATATGTAGCAAAAAAGTCTAAAATACTTACACCTGAACAAATCAACCAATTTTTAAATGAAGCTTCCGATGATGTTTATCTACTTATGAAGGTAAATACTTAATAATATGAGAGATTAATATTTTTTCATGTTAAATTTTATTTTATAGACAGCTCTGATTTTGGGAATAATGGGAGCATGTAGAAGAGAAGAATTAAAAAATTTAAAAATGTGTGACGTACAAGACATGGGCTCATAGTCAATATAACAAAGACAAAAACTAAAGTTCCTAGAAAGTTTACGGTTACTGGAGATTTTTATGCAATATTTAAAAAATATGACACTCTTCGTCCTTCAAATATACCTCACGATTATTTTTTTACGAATTATCAAAAGGGCAAGCGCACAGTGCAACCAGTAGGAATCAATAAATTTGGAAATATGGCACAACAAATTGCTGAATATTTGAAGTTACCAGATCACAAAAATTATACAAGCCACTGTTTTCGCCGTTCGTCCGCAACAATTCTAGTTAATTCTGGAGCAGATATAACAAAGCTTAAAAGACACGGCGGATCGAAGTCAACTACAACCGCGGAAGGATACATCGATGACAGTTTATCACATAAAATGGATATCGCAAATTCAATTCTACATTCTGTAGAAAATATGAGTGAAGAACCTGAAGCTTCTACTAGCAGAATATTTATTTCAGAAACAATACATGAAAAAACCATCCAAGGTCATGATTTACCACCTCTTAATATTTCAAACTGTAATGTTGTTAATATTAATTTTTATAATAAATAAATTTGTAATTGAAATTTAAGAAAATTCAAATACGTTTAAATAGTTTAGTGAATTATTAAACAAAATTAATAGTGGTAATAATTTATTTTATTTTATTTGAGGCACAAACAGGAGAAACCGGGACGATGTCCACGAAATATATGAAAAAAACTATGTTAAGTACACATTTAAAAAGTGATATAATAATAACGTTTATTTAGGAGTAGAATAATTTACATTTTTCATCATATATAAAACAAACAGTAATACAACTAAATAAACAGAACATATTGTTCAAATACATGACACTAATTTAAAATGTTTCATCTGTGTAGCCCATTAAGACCATAAAGGTTGAGCATGGGGTACACCGATGATTTAAAAATATTTTACATAATGTTCTCTACACTAGACCTATAAATATAGATAATGTTCACTACTCTAATTTGGTTTATTGCATTTATTTTATTTTGATATTGGGGTCTATTCTGTAACAATTCCTTTATATTTAACGGCCTTTAAAAATATTGGCGGCCTATAAAAATATGTTCGTATTCGTTAATTTACTTCTGTCATTATTTAAACAGATTTTTTTAAGATAGTCCTCTAATGTATTTTAAAGATCCGTTTAAATAATGACAGAAGTAAATAAGAAAATATTTTTAAAGGCCGTTAAATATAAAGGAATTGTTACAGAATAGACCCCATTAACATTTTTTTTTTCTTATCCATTTTAAGTAATTTTATCTTTAAATAAATATCTAATGATTAAAAACAAAAGTAATAGTATATTTTACGATTGCAGTTTATATCATTTTCATTTTTTACTTTCCTATCTGTATACAGATATAAGGAAAGTATAGGAATCATGATTTTTTTCGACCTCGAGTTTTCGACGGATTTTTACGTTTTGAGGTCCCCTGAATCCGTTTTGACTATTTTCGCGATGATGTCTGTGTGTGTCTGTGTGTGTGTGTGTCTGTGTGTGTGTGTGTCTGTATAACGCATAACTCATGAACCGATACACGGAAAAACACCAAATTTTAAACTTAAGCTTTATTTCAGCGTCTAATGAGCTGATTAGATTTTGGGCAGAGTCGGAACATCTGGGGGGGTACTTTATAGGTGGTCATTTTTATATTTTATGGAATATATCTGTTATTTACGTTTGGGGAAGAAAATGTTTTAAATAAAAGTTACTTCTTATTTTATTATCTATAATTTTTGTCATTTACAAAATTTTCCTAAAATGGTCCGTATTCGAGAAATTTGACAAAATGTAAAAAAATATTTTTTTTTATAAAAATTGGTCAAACAAAAGTTGTTTGTAATATAATTCTCTATAATTTTTGTCCCATAGATAATTTCTCTAAAATGGACCGTATTCGAGATATTTGAGAAAATGTGTAAATTTCGAAATTTGAAAAAACTCAAAAACGGATAAAGAAAAAATCAATAAATTTTAAACTTAAGTTTTATTTCGGCCTGACGTGAAATGATTAAATTTTGGACAAAGTCGGAACATCTGGGGGAGTACTTTATGGGAGGCCGTTTATATATTTTATCGAATATATCTGTTATTTATGTTTGGAGAAGAAAATTGTTCAAATAAAAGTTACTTCTAATATTATTATCTATAATTTTTGTCTTATGTAAAAATTTCCTGAAATGGTCCGTATTCGAGAAATTTGACAAAATGTGCAAAATTCTGATTTTTATGAAAATTGTTGAAATAAAAGTTGTTTGCGATATCGATCTCTATAATATTTGTTCATACATGATTTTTTTTAAATGGACCGTAATGGAAAAATTGTAGGAAAAGTGCTAAATTTAAATTTTTCAGTATTTTCATTTTCAATGAATATCTATAGAAAAATGTTTCGCGGTAGATGTATGTGGACAATGTATATATATTTAGTTTATCCTCTAAACATTTATAGAGATGCTGCAATAGGTTGTACACAATAAACGGAAAAAGCCTGTAATAACTAGATAGGAAAGTCATGTGTTGGACACATCAGATTTTTAGACAGAACATACTGTTCAAATACAGAATACATAACAATCAATTTAAGAATGTTTATCAGTGTAATCCATCAAGACCATAAAGGTTGAGCATGGAGTACACGGACGACTTAAAAATATAATATAATACAATATACAATTTTTTCTACACTAGACTTAAAACTAGTATACATAATTCTCTCGGAGTCTTTAGTTTGTTACATTTATTTTATTTTGATCTTAAATTTTTTTTTTTTTTTAAATATTTATTTTGGTTTTTTTTTACTCATTTTCAATTATTTTATCTATTTATTTAGATCCTAATGTTTTTATATAAGTTTTAAAAATCGATTTTAAGAGATAAGTTGAGTTTAGTTTTCTTATATAAATTTTATACATATCAGGTAGGAAGTTGAACAAGCGGGGTGCTACAAAATCGAAATATCTCGTACCTATGGTTTTTTTAGCAGTATTTGTTTGTATATAATCTTTTGTTTTAGTTCTAGTATGATAATAATGGCCAGGTGTTTGTAGGTAAGTGCGGTTTTGAAATAAATGAATGATTAGACTAAAAATATATAGCTGCCTTAAAGACATTACATTTGCTTCTTTAAAAAGAAGATTAGTGTTAAATCTTATATTTTTACAATATATAATTTTTAAAATTTTTCGCTGTAGGATTTCGACCTGTTCTAGATGACTTGGCAATGTACCTCCCCAACTTATGATGGCATATCTGAGACGTGATTCCACAAGTGCATGGTAAATCGTTTTTAGATGTGGTAAGTTTAGTATTGTTCTTATATATTTAAATTTATATAATAAAAACCTTAATGTTTTAGCTACGTCCGATAAGTGTGAGGTCCATCTTAAATGTGAATCTATTTTTACACCAAGATATTTAATTTCAGATTTTAAAGAAATTTCAGTAACCATATTGTTGTCCGTAATAATAATAATAGCATCTTTCTAGAAAGCCTGTTGAAGCATTTAGTAAGTTTTCTTTATCAATTTTTTAAACCTGGAATTAAAATTTTAAACACTCTTTTTGTAGGAATGTTTATGGAAGTTTTCGAGCTTTAAAAACGTTGATAGTTATTTATAGACTAAATTATGTAAACAGCAAAGTAATTTAAAGTCAATGTTATCCAGACATGACAAATCTCATTCTCAAGCTTACAAAATGTATAAAAAAAATTCTTGAAATTACACAAAATGACACACCTTAAAAATATTAAATACCTTGACAGTTGATTAGATATTGAGAACTATACAGAGTAGCCCAAAAGTCTGGAAACGGCTGATTAGTCAACTCACAAATGGAGCACATTTTGAACACTTGATAAAGTAACCATTATGTTAAAAATGTTATAATCTTTCAATTGCCAGACTTCTTTTATTTATTTAAGACCTTCCAGACTACATAAAATCATAAGTGTTACATATGGTTGAATTCGTATTGAATATGAGATTCCAATAATGACTGAATATATAGGGTGATGAATTTGAAAAACCAAAGTGACTAATAATTTAAGAGAAACGGCAAATCTGGCAACATTGCAAATATCAAATCTGGAATCACCGTATCCCAAAATAGGTGTATCCTAAATTTTGTACAATTAGGATTAGCAATTTACGAGATAATTCGCCGTTTCCAGACTTTTGGGCCACTCCGTATGTTTCATTTCAAAAATAAGATAAATCTTTTAGAGTTTTCTTTATTTACCATAATACAATAATATACAAAAGTGAACATAACATGAAACAAGCTTTTGATTAGCTGATCAAATATTCTACAGTAATTTAGGACTGAACTGGTCTGACTAACATTCTCGATCCAGCATGGCAGTACTCGTGTCCTCTGAATCCCAACCAATGGAGACCCTTGAACTTATATGCTTCAGGAAGAGCCATGTTGATGAATTTTCCATTCAGGTTGTTGCTTACGTGACAGCCTGCGTACCACCATCCACCAACTAAACAAATAAAAAATAAATTCTTAATCTTTATCAAGAATACTAACATATATAATTTAATTTAGAATTTAAAAATTTAAAATTGTCTACCCAGTATATTATAGCTCATAATATTTCATCGTGCCAATAACCATAGTTGTTAAGACAGGTTAATTGTAAAACATTTTTAATTTATTTTTCTGGTTTACCGTTTCTTTAAATTTTACATTTTACCTACTTTTTTAATATAATTTTTTTTATTTTTATTAGAAAGTTACAAAGAATATTTCATTTAACAATTTTTACTTACGATATACCTGAGCGCAATGGATTGCATGTCTGTCCTGATTTATATCCTTTGTAGAAAACTTAGAAGATAAGTGTGGCGTTAAAGAGTCTCCAGCGTCTCCAGAAAATCCTGCAAGGATACTTAAAGGATATCCGTCTGTTTCCGGACCTATTCCAAATCTGTTATAGTTCGCGTAGGCTTTAATTTTGTCTCTGTCTGTTATTTCTACTAACAATTCGCTTACTTGGAATCCTGCAAGTAAAACTGTTGTAAAATTGTGTTTTGTAGTAAACGCTTTCAGAAAAAATAAAGAAAAATTAAATTTTAAAAGAAGCAAGCATTAAAATGTTATAAAAGAATGGAGGAATAATATAGAATAGAATCCATATCCTTACATTGTCATAGTTGTTTCTATATATTTAGTGTTCAGAATAAATTAACTTAAAGAGAGATAAATAAAATTAAAAATAGTTAAACTGTAGAAAATATCTATGAGAGCTACAAAAAAGGTACAAAGAAATTTTTTTGGCAATAATTAAAAACTTTATTAAACCAACCTGTAAGTTCATAAATGTTTTCGAGTCCAATCCAGAACTCTCGATGAAGATTTCCAAAGCCAAATTTATAATCTCGCCACTCACGGAAAAAGTCTTCTGATCCATCGAACCTTTTTTGAATTACAGTCCATCCTCCACCTTTGGTTACCATGTCGCACAGGACAAAAATGGGTTTGACGCTACTTTTAGGCTGAATTTCATAAATTCCCGACTTATTATGTCCTAAAAATTTGTAAAACCTAAAATCTAAAGAATACTGTAACGTTTTTAAAATAGCAGTCTTCAATCGGTAATACTGGGAAATAATTTGTATTTGCTTATGCAAATGAAATATCATAAAAATATATAGACATTAATAATATTTTAAACACAAATTCAAACTGATCTCGTTTTTTATTCATTTTATTTTTAAAATCATCAATTTGTTTAATGCAGAAGCCAATGTCATTTGACTTTGTCTGTAAAATGTCGAATAAAATGTCAGTAAAAGGGAAAATATCTGCAAAAATGTGGAGCAAAAAATTGAAATCAAAGTTTTGTTCGAGCCAATGCAAATACCCTTTAGCGGCAGTAACAGTTTCAGCATCCCATGTTTCTTTATTATCACAAACGTCTTGAAAAAAGTGTATCAAAGAATCACGGTATTGAAACACTGTTTGCACTAAACGTCCATTGTAGTTCCATCGCGTCGAAGCAACTTTTGGAAACCTTTTTTGAACGTGAATGTTCAAAGCGCGAGTTCTTTTCGATGACTTTGAAAAGAAGGATGCCAAACCACTAAGCGTCGAAAAGAAAACTTTGCAATCTTTAATATTATCCATGCTTCGCGATAAAACCAAATTAAGTCTATGTGCTAGACAGTAAACGAAAATTGCATGTTTAAAATATATTTAAATTTGTATAATAAAAACCTTAATGTTTTAGCTACGTCCGATAAGTGTGAGGTCCATCTTAAATGTGAATCTATTTTTACACCAAGATATTTAATTTCAGATTTTAAAGAAATTTCAGTAACCATATTGTTGTCCGTAATAATAATTTTATTATAAAGTTTTGTTGTAGTTAACCGTAAGCATTTTGTGTCTAAATATATCAAATATTTTTTTTACATCAGTTTCTATTTTATTTTTTAAATTTTCCCACGTTTTGTCACTATATATTACAGCAGTGTCGTCTGCAAAACCAATTACCTTCCCCGAAGAGTTAAAAGAAAATATATCATTAATGTACAAATTGAAGAGAATTGGTCCCAGTACGGTACCTTGAGGAACTCCAAACGATACAACTTTTTCTCTACTGAGTTCTCCATTTATCCTAACATGTTGTTTTCGGTTAGTTAAGTAGTCTTCGAAAAATTTGTATGGGAGTCCCCGTATCCCTTCATCATCCAAGACGTCTAACAACTGCGAATGACTCACAGTATCAAACGCCTTAGCTAAGTCAAGGAACAGTACTGCTGTTGGTTCGGTTTTATCAATGAAGTTATATATTGAGGAGACCAAGGTCTTAATTGCATCATTTGTTGATAATCCTTTCTGAAATCCATATTGTCGCTCTGACAATAATTTATGTTTGTCTATGAAGTCCATTAATATTTTCTTTACAGTTTTCTCCATTATTTTAGCCAACGTAGTAATTAGGGATATGGGTCTATAATTGGACATTTGATCTTTTTTATGAATTGGAGTAACTATAGCTGTTTTAAATATGGAAGGACAGACCCCACTAGCAAATATCAAATTTATGAGATCAGCAATGGGTCTGACTAGCTCATTATGCAGTTTTTTAAATAACTCTGCTTTCAAGTTATCTACTCCCGGTGCTTTATTTATTTTAAGTGACAATATTATTTCTCTAATCTCTTCGTCAGTCACTGGTAACCGATAAAAAGTGTTACAATTTTTTTTCCGGGTTGGAGGAGGATTTGTTGGTCTTGATATTTTTCATGCTAGGTTTTCTCCTACCGAAGCAAAATAATTGTTAAATTTCTCCGCAATATCTTTTTTATCATTGACTCTTTCGTCCGAATTTGTGAGTATTTCATTAATATTATTGTTTTTTTTATTTTTTTTTGTTGACCAGATTCCATAAATATTTTGTATTATTTGAATTATTTTGTATTTCGGCTCGGTAGTAATTGCGTTTTGTAATTTTAATTAACTCTTATCTTTTTACGATAGTTGACGTATAAATGTTTTTTTTTGCTCATCATTTGGATTTTGTTGATGTTCTTTATATAATTTATTTTTATGGTTTATTGACCGGACAAGACCTGCTGTTATCCAATTTTGACGCTTTTGGTTGGTTGTGTTTAATTTTATTATTTTTGTGTATTTTTTTAGGAATGTATTTAAGATATTTAGTAGTTCTTGGGATTTTTTGTTTAAGATATTTAGTTTTAGCTATTATAAGAAAACTGATTATCGTAGCTCGGTGGTCCGTGATGTTATTTTCATATACAGCCGCAATTGCTTCGTCGAAAGAAAATTTTGACCCTGCCCTGAGAAATATATGGTCTATGCAGCTGCGTGAACTTTTCTGAATGCGCGTGTATTTATTTATCATAGAATGTAGATTATATTCATATAGTAAATTTAAATATTTTGAAACATTGTCATTTTCATCTTTAATGTTTATATTAAGACGGAATTTGCACGCCAGGAAATTCATAACAAAAACTACAAATTAACTAAGTTGTCAATAGATGGCGATTAGATGCACTTCTGCGAAATAATTAAAATGTTGAATTATACCTGCCTGTTTGCCAAGTTGTGTAAACTACTTTCCGGCGACCCGACAAGCGTCCCCTCCCTCCCAAATCTAAAGTGCTCGTAACATTTTATTGTACCGCCGGACGAGACAAACACTATAACATTAGAATATTGAACCTATAGGGACCGTATTTAAATAATTTTGTCCACGACCACTTAATAATAAATCAATATTCTACCTCCTAACTAAAAGCATATAGTACCCATATATCACGGAGTGAATTATGATAATTCACGCTTTTGTAATTCTGGCACATTCCGGTAGATAACTAAAGATAGGCGATACTTTTCATAACGATATTTTCTAGATCGAAAAATCAAAAAATCGATAAATCAAAAAATCGAAAATTGAAAAGTGGAAAAAACAACAGTTAGTTATCTATGTTTAATAAAAACTTTCCATTCTACACTTAACTTTTATTTAATAAAGAAACCATAATGGTCGTGAACAAAGTATAGTATTAGACTCGCAATTTATGGCCATTATACACTCGGGTGAACGTCATCCTGCGTGAATAATGGCTACCATAAATTGCTCGTTTAATAATATACTATTATGAACCAGAATAAAACTTTTAGGACAATGTAATATAAACATTTGAATCTATTTTGGTTCGTATATTATTAAGTAGTTCTTTGTTCATCCAGTCTGAGCTTATTTGTTAGTTATCATTGTTTTGTGTTTTTTTAGTGTTTTTATAGGTAGTTACACGTTACCCAGCAGTTGATCAACTGAGTTTGTTTATTAAATTTCATTTTGTTCTTGTTTGTGGTGGCGCAAATAGATTATGCTTTTATGCTTAAGTAGGCCTTAAGGATAAAAGCATAATCTATTCGCTCTATTATTTATCCATCATGATTTAAAAAGCAGTGAAGCAATTGATACTGTTGACAGTTGTAAGCAAAACATGTTTGACGACGGTGAAGACGGTCAATAATAAGTAATAGTAATAATTCATTTTATTGACCTTAAATTAACCATTTACGAAAAAATCTGATGTGTCCAACACATGACTTTCCTATCTAGTTATTACAGGCTTTTCCCGATTATTTTGTACAACCTATTGCAGCAACTCTGTAAATGTTTAAAGGATAAACTAAATATATACATTTTTCGATATATATTCACTGCAAATGAAAACACTGAAAAAATTTAATTTTACACTTTTCCTCCAGTTTTTCGATTACGGTCCATTTTAGAGAAATAATGTAAAAAACAAAAATGATAGAGATCGATATTGCAAACAACTTTTAGTTTACCAATTTTCTTAAAAATCAGAATTTGCACCTTTTATCAAATTTCTCGAATACGGTCCATTTATGGAAAAAATTGTAAAAAGTGAGAATTATAGAGAATAATATTAAAAGTAACTTTTATTTAAAGAATTTTCTTCGCCAAACATAAATAACAGATATATTCAATAAAATATAAAACGACCTCCCATAAAGTAACCCCGTCCCCAGATGTTCCGACTTTGTCCAAAATCTAATCAATTCACCACAGGTCGGAATAACGCTTCAATTTAACAAATAATGTTTTTTCTTTATCCGCTTTCGAGTTTTCTTCAAAATTCTAAATTTACACTAATTATCAAATATCTCGAATTCGGTCCACTTTAGAGAAATTATGTATATATAAGACAAGAATTATAGAAAATTGTATCACAAACAACTTTTATATAAATAATTTTCATAAAAATTTGAATTTTTTACATTTTGTCAAATTTCTGGAATACGAACCATTTTAGCAAAATTTTGTATACAACAAAAATTGTAGAAAATATTTAAATTAACTTTTATTCAAAGAATTTTCTTCTACAACCGTAAATAACAAATATATTCCATAAAATATAAAAATGACCCCCTATAAAGTACCCCCAAGTGCCAACTGTGCTCAAAATCTAATCAGTTCACCGCAGGCCGGAATAAGACTTAATTTTAAAATTTGGTATTTTTCTGTTTATCCGTTCATGAGTTATCGAGTATACAGACACACACACACAGACAGCATCGCGAAAATAGTCAAAACGGATTCAGGGGATCCCAAAATGTAAAAATCCGTCAAAAAATCGATGTCGAAAAAAATCATGATTACTATACTTTCCTTATCTGTATACAGATAGGAAAGTAAAAAAACATACAATGTAAACAAAAATACAGAAGAGATAATAATAATAATAATAATAATAATAATAATAATAATAATAATAATAATAATAATAATAATAATAAAATTTAAACTATGCTGCAATAATCAGTGTGATAAATTTATTGTATTTTCAATAAATATTTTAAGTACTTTTTCAGTTGATTTTAAGAATATAAATTGGCTTAAAAGTTTGCTCTTACTTTTAACTCTTCTCAACTAATTTGTGAATCCACAAATGCATTTGAAAGGCCAGGATCGATGTTTTCACATGCATCTTGTTCCAATTTTCACGTAAATCCAGCCAGAAAAAACAAAACTCAACATTATATTTAATATCTGACAAATTACGTTCTTATATTTTGTAATATAAAAATGAAACATTTTACAAAATCTCTACACGTTTTAAATGTTTCTCCAAAACCAGACTTAACACAATTTACCTAATTTTTGTAATAAAATAACGAACTTCCTTGCTTCCGATACTTCATAACAATATGACAACGTTGCTCGATATAAATTTGATATTTTCAGGTGGCGTCATCTATATAAGATTGCCTGAACCTAAAATTACAGGGATTACACCTGTTTTATGTAATGTTGGTTGCGTTTTTTGGGTTAAAATTAAAAATTTTTGTGCAGACTGGAAAATGAAAGCAAAAAATGAAATATTTCTTATGCGGAGCCTCTAATGGGAATATATTCTAGTTCCTGAAATAGTTTTTATAGCGATTTTTGATGACTTTTTTACATGTAAAATTTTCACAAATTCGTTATTTTCTTCATTCTCTCAATTTTTTTCCACTTTAAAATATATTCAGGAACTAGTTCAATACTATTAGAATATTATAAAAGCAAATCCGCATAAATTCATTGTCTAGAAAGCCCGTCTTATATGTTGAAAAATTCTCCTATGCTAATACATTTGCTAACGCCGCCTTAATATCACCAACTAATAGGTGAGAATCCAGTTTAAAATAGTTTATTTGTTCAAGATAATTTTCTAGACTCGAAATGAAGTTTTCAGGTGTAATTGATGGAGAGCGGTATATAGAAGTTAATAAAATGTGCTTGTTATTATGCAGATCAATTTTTATCTCTAATGCCTTTGAATTGCCAATATCAATAATTGTGCCATCTGTATTTAATTCATTTTTTACATATACAATTACACCGTCATTTTTATTTAACTGTCCCTCATTATAAAATGTCCTGTAACCATCCAGATTAAAAAGATCAATATCTTGTATTTGAAAAGTTTCTGTTAGTATAATACAATCAAAATTGCAGCTTGTTCTAGCATTATTTTAAACTCGTCTAAATGTGCATTTAGGCTACATATATTTTGATGTATTATGCTAAAATTATTTTCATTATTTTTGAAAAATATGTTAACATCTATAGAATTAAAACATTCAACTGTGTTATAAAGCTCATAATTTATGTCACGAATATATTGATCCATTTTAAATAAAAACAAGAAACTTTAATATTGAGAAAGATTGGATAAATTATATAAGAAGGGAAAGTAAAAACAAAAGATTATAAAAACAGAAAGATCTAGGACTTACTACCAAAACGCGTTCTATGCTTTATTTCTTTTACCCTTGTCTGCTGGTTGGTTTCGTTTTTGTTGAGTGAAGAGTGTGTGGTCTTGGTGGTTTTTGATTTGGAGTTGTTTTTTTCCTTTGCCTCGATAATGTTTTCAAAATGTTTCTTGGGTGTTTTATTTTCTTCAACTGTGGGATTAGTAAATTCTTCTTGTCCTTCGTGAGCCTTTCTTATATTGGGCGTAGGAGGAGCACTATTTCTCTCTCTTTGATATGACTTGTTGTCGGTGGTTTCTAGATCACTAGCTCTATATATCTTATTATTAAGATCATCCAATTATTAAAAAATATATTAATTTGTGTTTTAAGCCATTGTGGTCGTAGAAAAAGTATAGTGTGCCACTCGTGCAGAAAAACAATTCCACACTCGTGTGATTGTGGCACTCGCATTCGCTCGTGCCACAAGTTTCACACATCGTGTGGAATTGGTTACTTTCTGCACTTGTTGCACAATATACTATTAAAAAACTAAAAATTCTAACATTTCCATGAATTTTCATTTTAAACTGTTTGACAAATATATCAAACAAAATCAAGAGCTCTTTAGAACTCACGGAGTATCCATTCTATGGCAACTAGAAATACAGATATCACCGATTAGAAAGAACACATAGAGGCACAGAATATTATGCAATACAAAATTTCAGTGCTCTTCCAGCAGAGATCAAAACTGTGGAAGAAAAACAGTTTATTGCAAAAAATAAAAAATACCTCATCCAGAATGTATTTTATTCCTTTGAAGAGTACCTAAATAGTAATTTCATTTTTTACATTTTATTATTGTTTTTTACTTTCCTATCTGTATACAGATAAGGAAAGTATAGGAATCATGATTTTTTAACTAATCATAAGTATGTATTAATCTTTTTAAGTATCTAATCTTTTTAGTACTTAAATATTTTAAGATATCGATTGCTCTCTATCGACTTGTAAAAACACTATTTTTGTGTAATATTACCAATAAAGAAACTAAACTACACATGGACCTATTCGATGGCCGCCTAGGTCTCCCTACTTAAATCCTATAGATTATTTTGTATGGGGGATATATAAAAAATAAAGTTAATTATGACTGTATTCCGAATAACTTAAATCAATTACGGGATATGATATTTAATGAGTTTAATAATATCACTTCACAAATGATTTCTGCCAGCATAGCTCAAAAGACTTATGTACTTAAGGACATTTTGAGCTACTAATGTGGTTTTTTTTATCTTACCGTTAATTATTGTAAAGGTTTACAAGATTGCAATACATTTGAATGAAAAAGTATAATATTAATGAATGTTTTTTAAAGGTTGTGCTGAGATATTTCATTTTTATTATTTAAAGCAGCGTTGTTAAAAAAAACTAAACAAAATAAATGACATAATTATTGTCATTAGATTGGTTGGAGAAACTCATCTCGCTGATAATTTAAATGCAGTGCTCAGCTGACGTTTTCCCTGTTAAAATGTTAACGCACTTTTTTTTTCGATTTAAGAAATTAGACAACAAAAGAGAGTATGAAGACTCCGAAGGACGGACAATAAGTAGAAAGAAAATGAAACGATTAAGAAGAATTAGTAGAAGGCCTGAAAAGCCGGAAAATATGCACGAAAGAAGTATGGAGAAATGTACAGAATGTGTTAATCCATTAGTAAGTATTAAATATTTAAACATTACAAAAAAATTACAGAACAAATTGCGAAAAATATACAGTGAGTCACAAAAAGTTTTGGGAAAAAGTTTTGTCTTACATTTCTCAAAAAAATATATCGTTATATAAAGTTCTGCATCACTTGGGAATCTATAATCAAGTATTAAATTTTGTACACAGAAAAAATAAAAATAATGATTTATAATGAAGAGTAAAATACTAATTTTAATATAAAGTTTAAATAATTGCACTTATTTTTAAGCGATTTAGATTTTCTATTCAACAAATAATCCAAAACCAATGCTAAAGAGTGTACTGGAAATATTTTTAATTTTACCAATTTCATGCTTGATTATGGATTTCCAACTGATACAGAACATTTTATCAAGAATAGGGGAAAGGGGGGAAAAAGCGACCAGGTGGGGAATACCGACCACGGTGTTTCTTACTTGAAATAAGCGCCAACGAGCTCCCCACCAAATATACTTGATATCTCGTGTCCCGGCAACCTACGCGCAATCGCTTCCGAGTACATTGCGGCCATTAAAGTGAATAAACGTGTTTTTGTGTATGTTTAATAATATTGTCAACATTAGAAATAGGTATGTGTTCTTGAATAGTATACTTATGATTATGTAGCAACCATTTTTTTCGTTCCTAATCTTATACACAATTTTTCGTTAACAAAATAAAAATGGCTTGCCATGGCGGGTAAAGCTGACCTTGGTGGTCGGTATTATCCGCATGGTTGACTGAACATTTTTATTTCTTTGTTTTAGAAATAATTATGCCCTTCAAATATACACGTAAAACAACACGGGCAAGGTGGCACCTAAAAAATATGAACAGATCAGTAAATGCTGTTAAAGGTGGTCTTGGTAAAAGACGTGCAGCAAAAATGTACGATATTCCTTATGGAACTCTTCAAGACCGTTTTCCTGGTAAAGTTCCAATAAATAATAAGAAACTGGGTAGCTCCAGTGTTTTGACAGCCGAGCAAGAAAAATAGTTGAATAATTACGTCCTCGAGATGTCAAAGTTGTTTTATAGGCTAACTGGGCAGCAAATAATGAAACTTGCCTTTCAATATGCTGCAGTAAATGGCATTCCTAATAATTTTAATAAAGAAAAGAAGACTTGCGGCAAGGATTGGTATTATGGATTTTTGCGTCATAATAAAAATATTTCATTAAGAAAACCAGAGCCAACATCGCTAAATAGAAAGCGGGCTTCAATGCAAGAGAGGTTGCTGTGTTTTTTTCTAATAATACAAAAAAATACGAGAAATTCAACTTTTCGCTAAACAGAATATACAATGTTGACGAAACAGGCCAAAAGCAAGTTGGTGCGCTTACCAGTGGTGAAAGAGATAAGCTAATAACTGTTATTTGTGCGATGAGTGCGGCAGGGGATTATGTGCCACCCATGTTTCTATTTGGAAGAGCTCGTATGAAACGAACTTACGAAAAATGGACCAGTTAATACAATATACAAAACGGCTGGGTTAACGAGGACCTGTTTTATGATTGGTTAGTTCACTTCGCTAAGCACACAAAAGCCATATTCGAGCGGTATCATTGGTTTAAAAATATTTTCAACAACTTTTAGAACCAGTTTTAATACTACGTCATAAAATTTGAAAGCGCTCAAATAAATGATTTTAAAACAGTGATGTCACTGTTAAGTTAACGATTTTTGAGTTTGTCAATCTCTAGCAATAGATAATTTTTGCCTCATATGTCAAAGAAAACCTCATAATATAATATGGGATATTTCTTTTCTAAATGATGATAAATTTTTACTTTGCCATCATTTGTTGCTTCAAATGATAATGAATGATATACCACATTATAATACACTCTTATAGATCCATAATTCAAAAATCTACGCACGGCACTGCGATTATTTTAGTACTGATTGAAGAGATGCGTGAATTCGATACAGCAGCCCAAGTTTTCGACTGCGATCCTGTATCTCGGATACGTGTATCTGGCATACAGTATCTTCGTGTGAAAGAGGGCTTACGGCCCACTTAAAACTGCTTACAATCAGGAGTGTAATAATTTTATCAGAACAAAACAATATCAAAAAATTGACCAAACAGATGTAGCGGAGTTATTCAAGAAGGCTTTTAATAGAACAGCTACGATAGAAAAAGCTGTTAAAGGTTTCGAGACTACGGGGATTTACCCTCTGAACCAAAACGTTATTAGCACAGAAGAGTTTGTGAATACGGAAGAAATTGAAGAACAAGCAGATGAAAATCAAAATAGAAATAATGAAATGCTGAATGAGGTATAGCAGCTAGTGAGTTTGTGAGTACGGAAGAAATTGAAGAACAAGCAGATGAAAATCAAAACAATAGAAATAATGAAATGCTGAATGAGGTAAAGCAGCTAGTATGTGAAGCAAAAAAGAAGAAATTGCAAATATTTCTGAAAAAGACCTTCAATATTTCTTTTGTTTTATTTAATGCCCGTTCCTCGTGTCCTAAGATCCTTAAAACCCTCTAATAGAAAAAAAAACGAAATTTACAATTACACCGAATAAAGAAGAATTAGAAATCAAGGAGAATATAAGAAAAAAAGAGAAGAAGCTTTAAATAAAACCACGGCGGTTAAAAGAAAATTGGAAGAAGATTCCCAACAATGCAAGAATCAAAAATCAATAAAAGGAAAAAAGGTAAAAGAAATTGCGACAGAACCTTCCATAGTCTGCGCGAATAATTTAGAAAAGATAACGAATAGTGGGTCACTTGTGTCTGCGGAAAATCTTCACATGCGGAGTGTGCTGGTATTGAACCGAATCAACTTTATATTTGTCATTTTTGCGAAGTATAAGAGTTAATTTATGTTTCTTTGTCATAGTCTAGCTTAATGTTTTGTTGTTTGCATAATAATAGTTATTTTACATTGTGCTAAAATTTGCAAAAGTTTCAGACAGTTGGTCGTTTTTAAACGACGTGCTCGGTTTTACCCAATTATGTAGTCGATTTTATCCACCACGTAGCTTAAAATCGACCAAAATGAACATTCCTATTTGGTTTAAATTAAAATAAAAAACAGCGTTGTACGTAAATTTTAGATGTATTATTTCAAACGGCTTTTATTACCCTATCAATCCACAAAATATGAGAAATAAAACAGCACTTGCGAAGAAGTAACGCACATTTTCGCTTAAATGGTCGGCATTCCCCGACTTTCCCCTATTTTTATGAAATGCAAGAAACTTTTTGCCATTTGCATAAAACTATTTTTGTATGTTTTCTACTGTTTTTTTTTTTTTATCTAAGATTCAAGCAAGAAGACAAAATTAATTCTACTTTAATTTTTAGGGTTCAAAGTGTTTGTATAGGCTGTGCAAAAAGTGTTGCAAAGACAAGTGTTATATAGAAAATTTAGATTGTAAGGGACATAGAATTTTAGTTAAAACGAGAAGAGAAGTTGCAAAAATGTACGCTAGTCAAGAAATGAAAAAAGAGATTGTTAATATAACATAATAAAATATTTTCACAATGTTATTTTCGAATTAATATTTATTTTATAAAGGTCAGGTTATATTAAAGTAAAACCAATTTAATAATCAATTTATTTTTATGTAATCTGTCTCATTAAAGAGATAATTGTTTTTTTTTTTATTAATATTAACAGCTTAGTTAACCATAAAAAATAACTGGATTAATATTGTTCGAAAAGTTTCAAGTTAAAATCGTGTGTTTTTAAAGAAAAATGTTTCTCAGAAGACTTGTTAAATTAGAAACTATTCAAAATAAAATATTTGACAATTTTTTAAAAAATACTCAAAAAAGGTACGTATGAAATGTCATTGGCATTTTTAACTTGTTATATTAAGACATTTAGGGCGGGTTGTACAATAGGCAGTTAAAATGTAATCTTAGTTTAAACTGTTTCCCTCGTTATACAATCATCATTTATTGTTAAACGTTTTAAAAATGACATTTGTATATTGTATGTTAAATAACCAGTTAAAAATTAAACTCCTGTTAGCTAAACTGGGTTTATGGCATTCTTTGTATAACCTGCCCTAAGAACCATGATTTTCTCGCATCACTTTACTTTTGGTATCCTATAAGACAAACCTTGGCATGTGGTAAGTTAATCTTTAAGTCTAATCTTTAAACTCATTGCGCTTGCCTTTAAAAGTGACTTCTTATACCCGGATGGATTGAAAAAGAAAACAGAAATGTAAAAAAATATTTATTTTTGGCATTATTTCAATAAAGCAAAATATATTCAACTTCTATTAAAGATTATTATTAAAAAAAAAAACATGAAGAATGACGTTTTCTTTCAAAATTGAAAATAAAACAATTTTTCCTCTTTTTTAGTCTATTCGGGGACAGGTGACACCCTGTATAAGTACGCTATATGTAATAAACTTACCCTCTCTTTTTTTTTCAATTTTGTTTCTTATGTTGATACATTTGTTAAAATGACATATGTGACATTAAATTTCATGAATTTATTCACAAATTTAAAACTGTTTCCGTCGTGATCTTATTCCTCAATTTCGTTATGAATTAATAAATTGATAGATGTAAAGCCCGCTTGTTTTGAACTATAATAATAATAATAATAATACTCTCCCTAATTCACCCCCTTACGAGTGAATTTTAACCCCAAAAGCTGAGCTTGTCCGGGGAAAGGGACGGCTATTATTATTATTTGCCGTGGCGCTCCGGGGCGACTTAAAGATGATTGATGGTGCCATTTGACTTACAGGTGAGGAAAACCCGGAAAACCTCACCCACCATCAACTAGTTAATAACTTTAAAAAAATACACCAATTTTTCCTCATATATTTCAATATATACAACATTTCAAAAGATCAGGCAGCAAAATCATTATATGTTGAAAATATTGACTAATATAAATTATCAAGTTTGGATAAAATTTTATTGGGAAATATCTAAAAAGAAATAAAATAAATACCTTGTGGTATTCCTGTCTTCTTGTTCTTTAATTCGGAATATAAAAAATCTTTAACATTTTAATGTTACCACCGAAGTTCAAATAAATTATCCGATACCCAAAATTTCTGGGACATAGAGTTACCATGTATTGTAGAGGTCCAAATAAGTCGATTGGGCCCAATTTATACAGGGTGTAACAAAAAGATGTGCAGTAAATTTAAGTTTGTGATCGAAAATAAATCGATTAAATCTAACTTATAAAAAGATGGTTTTTATCATATATGCACGCTACCACAAGCGTACCTCCTGCCTCCTCCTGTTTTCTTGTGTCTCTGCTGACTGTGCTGGCATCTATTGCTTTATAAACAAATAAACGAAACATCCCCGCATGCATTTAGAGGGGATGAAGGTGTTACTTATTCATGACGTACGCCACTGGCAAAGCTTATTTAACTGATTTTTTGCTAATAGGTGTATCTTATGATACCAAAAATATTTTCCGAATTTAGTAAAATTATACTAAGAAATGAAAAAATTATAGACATTAATCATTTATGAATTTTTAACTTTCAGAAACGAATAATATTTTATTAAAGCACGTTTCGTTTAATTCTCTTATTTTTAATCAGATGATGTTCAGTTGTTCTGTGTCCCATTCTTAATAAGAAGCATTATAGTGACAGAAACTTATATCGCCACTTTGATTAAGTGACTATTACGTTATAATCACTAAATATGCCCCTATATAGTGAGAATAACTTCATTTTATATTTTCCCAGTTGTAGCCACGTGTATTTCACTACTGGGAATCACTTCAAAGTTTTATATTATTTAGTTGCCTCTGAAGGTGTTTGAAACGTTATAGCCACTAAGCGGGACCACTTTAAAGTTGCACAAACTTGAATGTGGAAAATAGTAGTTACGGCTACCAAATCATATCACTTATCACTTAAATACCACCTAGAAGTGGCAGTAATCTTAAAGTGGGTTTGATAGTTTTATTAACCATAAATATATCTTTAAAGTGGCGGCACTTGATTGTATAACTGCAGTAGTTCTTGCCACGTTTTTACCACGCTCTTAAGTGATATCCACATATTGCGTGGAACAAAAGCCACTTCAAAGTTACTATTACCTTCAAAATTCACATTGAACCGTGGTCTGCTTTCTACATTTCCGCCTTTACAATAAAGAAAAATTTGATGTGTCCAACACATGATTTTCCTATTTAGTTATAATAGGCTTTTTCCGGTTATTTTGTACAACCTATTGGAGCACCTCTATAAATGTTTAGAGGGTAAACTAAATATATACATTTTCCACATACACCTAACTCGAAACATTTTTCTATAGATATTCATTGAAAACGAAAATACTGAAAAATTTAAATTTATTACTTTTCCTCCAATTTTTCCATTACGGTCCATTTTAGAAAAATCATGTAAAAACAAAAATTATAGAGATCGATATCGCAAACAACTTTTAGTTTAACAATTTTCTTTAAAAAATCAGAATTTTGCACATTTTGTCAAATTTCTCGATTACGGACCATTTCAGGAAAATTTGACACAAAGCAAAAATTATAGATAATAATATTAGAAGTAACATTTATTTGAACAATTTTCTTCTCCAAACATAAATAACAAATATCTTAAATACGATCCGTTTTAGAGAAATTATGTATAGGATTAAAATTATAGAGCATTATATTACAAACAACTTTTATTTAAACAATTTTTATAAAAAAATATTTTTTTACATTTTGTAAAATTTCTCGAATACGGACCATTTTAGGAAAATTTTGTATAAAACAAAAAATAATAAGTAACTTCTATTTAAAGAATTTTTTTCTCCAAACGTAAATAACAAATATATTCCATAAAATATAAAAATGACCATCTATAAAGTACCCCCAAGATGTTCCGACTCTGCCCAAAATCTAATCAGTTCATTGGACGCCGGAATAAAGCTTAAGTTTAAAATTTGGTGTTTTTCTTTATATCGGTTCATGAGATAGGGTGGATACAGACACACACACAGACATCATCGCGAAAATAGTCGAAACAGATTCAGGGGACCCCAAAACGTAAAAATCCGTCGAAAACTGGAAGTCGAAAAAATCATGATTCCTATACTTTCCTTATCTGTATACAGATAGGAAAGTAAAAAACTACCAAAGTGTCGTCGATCTGTGCGCAAATTACTTTGTTTTTAGACTTATCTAGAGTTCATTTGTGTGTAAAATGGGAAACAACAACGTTTCTCGTTGCGAAAAATTTAAATGGCCTGGCCAAAATAAGGTTCCTTCGTTTTCCCACATGTCGGGAACAACGCAGAAACAAACACCCCTCTTTTCTTGAGTCGATACAATTTTAAAACTTATATCTAAATCTAAGGTGTGCACACAAACACAATATAAAACATTAAATACATAAATTTAAGACATCTGTGACATAAACAAATTTAACCGGCGGAATCTACTGTAAATTTTAAGGTTATATGAAATAATACAACTAATACAGTGTTGCGATATCATCAGAGCGCACTTTCCCTGAGAAGATATAGTATACAAATTTTTCCCACAATCTTCTTGAATGTACACTATATTTGTACAGGGTGTTCAGTTATTTTTAGAACGTTTATTAAAAGAGATAAAATAAATTGTTAAATGCATAAGTTATAAGGCTTTACTAGAAATTACTATTAAGATAAACGGTAACCAGAAAGGTAACTAACAAGTATCAACTTTGTGAATTAAAATGGGAACCCTATATATTTTTTACTATGGCGATTACTGTACCTTAATATTTGATTAAGCCGTTTTACGCTATTCAAGATTAAAATTGCTTTAAATTTACATTACCTTGATCTAGGTTGATGGATGACGGATATTTGTAATTTAAGGTAAATTTGATTTTTCCCCCTGACATTGGCCTTATTGAACAACTCAAAAACTCTGAAATAAGTGGAGAAATGGCTGATCTGGCAACAATGTAAATAATTAACTTTATGACAAACACTAGGTGGATGCCACGTAACCGCCACTTTGAAATGGTGAAAAATATTTTGGATTAGTTCCAGCTGCCACTTATTTGATGAAAGTAACTACAAAGTGTCTATTTTTAGTTTCTGCAACTTTAAAGTTGTTTTCCTGAAGCAGAAATATTTGTAACCATTTTTAAAATCGCCATTATGAGAAAATATAAAGGTGCTATTTAAAAAAAAAAATTTGTCGTCCGTATAGCTTCAATGCAATAAAATTCAAATATAATTAATGGTTTTAATTAACCAAGATTGATAAAAAATACTTTTTAAGGCATCTAAATAAATAATTTCGAAGATGAAAAATATACAGATTTTAACTTTTTAATTAAATATAGAGTATTCCAATGGCGCGTGCCCATATTTCGAGCTACAACACCAGTATTTGACAGTAAACTTCCAATCGTTCCAACTTTTTGCCTATCAGAATTCCTGAATCAATATTTTTATAACACATTATTATTATTATTCAGTATGTACCTACTTATTAGTTTACTAGTTATGTCAAGTTAGAGAATAAGCAAGGAGAATGGGAGAAATAATTTGCAGGACGGAGGCTGAGCTACAAATATCAATCAAAAGACAAGGGCAGTAAGCAAAGTTCAGCGTTTAGTGTCGGCCACTGTGCCGTCACGTTATTGCCACGTTTTCGCCACGTGGCCTAAACGTGATTAGAGAGTTGAAGTGTTTCCAGTACGTAAACGTGAACGCAGAAAAATAATGTTTACGTTGCAGTACAAAATATGAGCTGTGTCATGACAAATAATGACAATTTATATTGGGATTTCTTCTTTTCCAATTAAAAAGAGGTTATTTTGTTTGAGTTACGTGTAGACGCCAGAACCCGTAAATTTACGTATGAACGTAGACGTATACGTGAAGGATATTTTAATACGCATACGCAGAAGTCAAATTTCACGTATACGTTTACGTTCATAACATCACTTCAACTCTCTAATATATAAGTTCCGGAAACGTGGCTGGAACGTGGTTGCCACCAAGAAAGTGTTCTCCGTTTTGATTACCGCCACGTGGTAGAACCGTATCTATTACGTGGCAGAACCTTTGGCAATACACTTTAAAGTTTCTAAAGTCGTGGTAGCCACGTTCCGCCCACGAAAAATGCTCTTGGGTGTATATACCGAAATGAACCATTTGTCCTTGAGAAGAGTTCAAAGTTTAACCGCTCCATCAATGTTCTTCTGATAGTCTGATACCTGATCCCACGTTGGTGATATACAAGGAGTTTGTAAAATAACAGTTAAATAAAAAGAGTGTGTTATCGAACGCACGATAGAAGTGAAACTACTTAGATGAATTCGCTCTGAAATAATTTAATTTATTTTAATTTATTATAATTTATTTTAATTTATTTTAATTTATTTTAATTTATTTTAATTTATTTTAATTTATTTTAATTTATTTTAATTTATTTTAATTTATTTTAATTTATTTTAATTTATTTTAATTTATTTTATTTTAATTTATTTTATTTTAATTTATTTAAATTTATTTAAATTTATTTTAATTTATTTTAATTTATTTTAATTTATTTTAATTTATTTTAATTTATTTTAATTTATTTTAATTTATTTTAATTTATTTTAATTTATTTTAATTTATTTTAATTTATTTTAATTTATTTTAATTTATTTTAATTTATTTTAATTTATTTTAATTTATTTTAATTTATTTTAATTTATTTTAATTTATTTTAATTTATTTTAATTTATTTTAATTTATTTTAATTTATTTTAATTTATTTTAATTTATTTTAATTTATTTTGATTTATTTAAATTTATTACAATTCTCTAACGTCAAGAAATAGGGACTTGAGTCAAAAACTTCTGTTTCTGTCTTACCGCCTTTATACCAATTCCCTGGACTTTAACAAAAGGTATTAGACTTAAAACCTTATCTTATCTAAATTTTGCATATTTGAATTTATTTGAATTTATTTGAATTTATTTGAATTTATTTGAATTTATTTGAATTTATTTGAATTTATTTGAATTTATTTGAATTTATTTGAATTTATTTGAATTTATTTGAATTTATTTGAATTTATTTGAATTTATTTGAATTTATTTGAATTTATTTGAATTTATTTGAATTTATTTGAATTTATTTGAATTTATTTGAATTTATTTGAATTTATTTGAATTTATTTGAATTTATTTGAATTTATTTGAATTTATTTGAATTTATTTGAATTTATTTGAATTTATTTGAATTTATTTGAATTTATTTGAAATTATTTGAATTTATTTGAATTTATTTGAATTTATTTGAATTTATTTGAATTTATTTGAATTTATTTGAATTTATTTGAATTTATTTGAATTTATTTGAATTTATTTTAATTTATTTTAATTTATTTTAATTTATTTTAATTTATTTGAATTTATTTGAATTTATTTGAATTTTTTTGAATTTATTTGAATTTATTTGAATTTATTTGAATTTATTTGAATTTATTTGAATTTATTTGAATTTATTTGAATTTATTTGAATTTATTTGAATTTATTTGAATTTATTTGAATTTATTTGAATTTATTTGAATTTATTTGAATTTATTTGAATTTATTTGAATTTATTTGAATTTATTTGAATTTATTTGAATTTATTTGAATTTATTTGAATTTGTTTGAATTTATTTGAATTTATTTGAATTTATTTGAATTTATTTGAATTTATTTGAATTTATTTGAATTTATTTGAATTTATTTGAATTTATTTGAATTTATTTGAATTTATTTGAATTTATTTGAATTTATTTGAATTTATTTGAATTTATTTGAATTTATTTGAATTTATTTGAATTTATTTGAATTTATTTGAATTTATTTGAACTTATTTGAATGTTTTTATCAGGATATCAAAATGTATCGTTTGTTTTATCAATTCAGAACTCATATTTTTCAAGCCAGGGTCAGCCAACAAAAATTATAATTTCACTTAAAAAAACTTTTTAAGAAATTTCAGAAAATTTTCAACAAGTTACCATTATGATCTACCTCGACAAAATATTAAACAAATTTGCGCAATTTCTCAAGATATTGTCAACGACATAAACAAAATCAATTTGTGCACCGATTTCTCCGATTTCAAAACTAGAATGATCAATCTTATGGAATATCCTTCGAAAGTAGGAAATTTAGAACCGATTCATACTTTGTTGATGGCTTATAAAGTTTTGGAAAAAACAGAAAATTTGACAGATGAAAAATTAAAACTTGCACATTGGCTTGGATGCCTAACAGAGATGGTAAGATTGCAAATTTTAATTATAAGGTAGTATTTCCAAGATGGATGCGATTATTGTATTATCCAGATAACTAACACAATGGTTGATTTGTTTTCTTCAAAAGTCAAATAATAATGTAAACTGTTCAAAATTATTGTTACACTCATATTTTGAATAGTAGCATCATCTGAAAGACATTTTAAATTTTCTATATGCTTTTTCAGATACAGGGTGCGCTTTTTATGCAGAGAGATGCAATTGACAATACGACTACGCGAAGTAATACCAAGACTTGGCACACAGACACTACGTACTGTTTTCAAACTCCAAACGATGCAGTGCTATTGGAACATTCAATATTTATATTACTAAAAACACATTTTTCCAAACACCGGAATTATATTAAAATTCTGGATTTATTTCACCAGACCTTTTACGATTCGTTACAAGGACATAATCTCGAATTGGTTAATAAAACTGTCGAGAATTTTGATATGAATTTATTGAAAAATATTGCCAAGTATAAAATAGCTTCTAATTCTTGCAGTTTGCCAGTAATATCTGCTTGGTATCTTACAGATGATCAGAAACTCAGAGAATTTATGGAAGTGGAGAATATTTTAATAGATATAGGTTTATTTAAAAAGGTCGAAGTAAGTTATTTTATTTGTGGCCATTCATTTACAAAATAATATATCTTAAAAATAATCAATTAAAGATTCTTTAACTGTGTGTTCCGTACTGACTTCTTTTATTTTCTTTTTCCTGTTCTATTTGCTCTAATTTCTCTGTTCTTGCCTTACCTTCTACTATTAGTCCAATTAAATAGACCTTTAAATCAAAATTTTGGAGGAAATACAGGAATATTTGATATAAGTCACTTTAGAGTATTTGAAAACGATGTGTGAAAAAAATTTTGTCTTTCAGGCACCGGCAAATGTCAAAAAACAAGAAAATAAAGTGCTTTTTAAAGGTTATTTAAAAACGGTAGGTGCTATAAAAAAAGTGTTTAATAAAACTTGTAAAGCATAAAGTTTTACATAAAAATGATATTGACATTTTTTCCTATTATTAAAACTGACAGAGTTAGGGTGGTTAGAAATTAAGAGGAGATTTATATGACTTGGAAAAATCAGCGAGCTGAAAATTCAATGATTTTGTAGTTTCTTTTTATTATTTATTCAGAAAATTATAAATATCTTTTAAGAAACATATTTTTTTTGTTTTTCTAAGTTATGACAATTTTAATTTAGAAATTTTCAATTAATTGTACGAATTTATATGGTAAATTTTGAAGTAAAGTTATTAGCCTGACTGACATGAAAAATACGAGGAGTGAACTAATAAAAACTACATCGCAACAGTTTAGTCCCCACTTGAAGTTCCATTAAATAAATAAAAATAAAAAAGATAAAATAAAAATATTAAAAAAATATTGAAAATAAAAATAAATATATAAATAAAATTAAACAAAAATAAATAAAAAGATAAAAGTAAAAGAAAAGAAATAAAAATAAATAAAAATAAATAAAAATAAATAAAAATAAATAAAAAAAATTTAAAAAAATAATTAAAAAGTAAACAAAAAATTTAAATAAATAAAAATAAAACAATCAAAAAGAAAATTAAACAAAAATAAATGAAAAGACAAGTATAAAAGAAAATAAATCAAAACAAATAAATAAAAATAAAAAGAATTACAAATAGTTAAAAAAAATTAAATAAAAATAGCTAATTCAATAAAAATAGAAATTAAACAAAAATAAATAAAAATAAATGAAAATATAAATAAATAAAAATGAATAAAAAAAAATAAAAATAAAAAATATTTTTTATTTATTTATAAAAAATAAAAATAAATAAATATGAAATAAAACAAAATTAAAGAAATTTACAAAAATTTAAATAATTAAAAAAAAGGTTAAAAAAATTAAAAACAACAAATAATAAAAAATTAATGCAAAGATAAATGTAAAAGAAAAAAAAAGTAAAAAAAAAAAAAATAATTACAAATAGTTAAAAAAAATAAATAAAAATGGGTAATTTATTAAAAATAGGAATTAAACAAAAATAAATAAAAAGATAAATGTAAAATAAAGTAAATAAAAATAAATTAAAAAAAATAAAAATAAATAAATAAAAATGAATAAAAATAAAATAAAAATAAAAAAATATTTATTTTAATTTATATATAACAAATAAAAACTAAATAAAAAATAAAAGCTAAATAAAAAATAAAAATGAATATTTTTTATTTTTATTCATTTTTTTTATTTATTTTTATTTCTTTATTTTTATTTACTTTCTTTTACATTTATCTTTTCATTTATTTTTATTTATTTTTATTTACTTTCTTTTACATTTATCTTTTCATTTATTTTTTATTTATTTTTGTTTAATTTCTATTTTTAATAAATTATTCATTTTTATTTAATTTTTTTTATCCATTTTTAATTATTTTTATTTATTTTCTTTTACACTTATCTTTTTATTTATTTTTGTTCAATTTAATTTATTTTCTTTTACACTTATCTTTTCATTTATTTTGGTTCAATTTTATTTATTTATTATTTATTTTTATTTATTTATATATAAATAAAAATGAATAAAAATAAAATAAAAATAAAAAAATATTTATTTTTATTTATATATAACAAATAAAAACTAAATAAAAAATAAAAGCTAAATAAAAAATAAAAATGAATATTTTTTATTTTTATTCATTTTTTTTATTTATTTTATTTTTATTTATTTTTATTTATTTTTATTTATTTTTATTTATTTTTATTTATTTTAATATTTTTATGTATTTTCTTTTGTACTTATCTTTTCATTTATTTTTGTTTAATTTTATTTATTTTAAATAATTTACCTATTTTTATTTTATTTTTTTAACTATTTGTTATTATTTTTATTTATTTAAATTTTGTTTGTTTTTTGATTTATTTTTATATTTTATTTATTTTAATTTATTTTTTTAGTTCTAATTATTTTTAATTTTCATTTATTTTTATTAATTTTTATTAATTTTTATTAATTTTTATATATTTTTATTTATTTTCTTTTACTTTTATCTTTTTATTTATTTTTGTTTAATTTTATTTATATATTTATTAATATTTTATATTTGTTTTTATTTTTTTAATATTTTTATTTAGTTATTTTTTGTATGTTTTTATTTTTATTTATTTAATAGAATTTTAAGTGGGGACCAAACTGTCGGGATATCGTTTTTATAAGTTCACTCCTCATATTTTTCATATCAGTCAAGCTAATAAGTTTACTTCAAAATTTATTTTACCATATAAATTCATATAATGTATTGAAAATTTCTAAATTAAAATTGTTATAACTCAAAAAAACAAAAAATTTTTTTTTCATAGAAGCAATTTATAATTTTTTGAGTAAATAATAAAATAATAAAAAGAAACTACAAAATCATTAAATTTTCAGCTCGCTATGATTTTTCCAAGTCATATACCGGGTGTTCAACTTAAAGCGTTACAGCTATATACCGCTTTTTATAAAAAAAAAACAAAACGTTTCAGACGAAAGTTTTATAGTTTTGTGGGGAAAAACTTTTGGCTAAAATCGTTTTTTATAGCTAACCATAATATGGCCAACTTTTTTTTCGCGCAGCAACATTTTCAAGTAGCTGTTACTCAAAAAGTAAAAGTCCAATAAAAAAAATATTTCCCTCAAAAGTTTCTTATTTTTTTATGTACTTTAAGAATATGTAAAAAAAAAATGGGATTCCCATTTAAAAAAACAAAGTCAACCTCGATATGGCCATATGATGGCCAACTACAAAAAAATGAATTTAGCCAAAATATTTCCCCCAAAAAACTATAAAACTTTTGTCTGAAACTTTTTTTTCTAAAATGCATATTTTAGGCGGTATTTGACTGTAACACTTTAAAATGAACACCCGGTATATCTCTTCCTAATTTCTAACCACCCTAACTCTGTCAGTTTTAATAATATCAAAAAATGTCAAATATAATTTTTATGTAAAACTTTATGCTTTACAATTTTTATTAAAAACTTTTTTTATAGCACCCACCGTTTTTAAATAACCTTAAAAAACACTTTATTTTCTTGTTTTTTGACATTTGCCGGTGCCTGAAAAACAAAATTTTTTTACCTATCGTTTTCAAATACTCTAAAGTGACTTATATCAAAAATTCCTGTATTTCCTCCAAAATTTAGAATTAAAGGTCTATTTGATTGGACTATATACCTATTCTGTATCTTTCAGGCTGATTATTTGGACTCTTTTGACAAAAGTCCGATAAATTTAAATACCAGACTGGGACTATGTTCATGGTTGGCAATAAAATCACTGGAAAAGGGCAGCGGTAATCAAAAAAGGGTTTTACTAGAACATTATGGAAAACCAGACCACGTGTCAATAAATCGAATTAATAATTTGTATCGGGATTTGAATATGCCAGCTGAATTTGAAGATTTCAAGAATGAAAACTATGAATATGTGAATAAAAAAATTGAGAAAATAAAGGACGAATTAATGAAAAAATGCTTGAGTAAAGTCGCAAATAGTTTTTTTAGATTGAAACCTGTTAATTTTATTTAATAATTGTTTTAAATAAAAATTTTATGTTGATTTATATCTTATTTTATTACCAAATTTAGAAAAGCATTGAGGATGCCGTATGAACAATTTTAGGTGATGCAGGGGAAATTGCAGGAGAAATATTCATATGGCCGAATCTGTCTAAGACCAAGGGTCGAGATAATGATGATGTTTACCAACCAAAAAATGATGATGATAATGTTACTCACCAACCTAAAAGGCTTCCATACATATAAAAATCGTAATTCAACTATAAGTATCTCTTGAACGAAAAAAGCAATCGTAACGCAATCTTCACTAAACAAACCAAGAATCTCTATAAAATGTCGCGTTTAGATTGTGACGAAGTCACTAAATTTTAATTTGAATTAATTATAAAAATGTAATTTTTTTATTAATTTCCGTGGAAGTACACTTTAAAGGTCCCTCGTATGTTGGATTCCCTAGTCACTGTCTGCTCGCAGTAGCTGAGCGAGCCCCCCTTAGTTTAAAATATTCTCATTTGTACTGCAAAATCATGTTTGTATTAAAAGACCGAATTTTATATAAAATTATCAAAATTATTTGCGAATATGTGCAAGGGTCATTTTTTTGTAGTTATTACTAGTAAACAGTCCAAAAACTAGTGGTGGCTTCTCCCACTCCGAACTGGTCGACGTTCAGCGCTTCAGCTAAAAAGGCATACGTAAGAGGACAGCAAAAAATAGAAAAACTCACTCCTTGAGTCCTTGACCACCGTAGTGTCTGGCATTTGCTCCGAAGCTTTTCACCGTTATAGTGCTACAAAGTTAGTAAACCGTTTAGTTTCCAGTATTTCCGATTATTAACCAAGGTAGGCCGCCTTTCAATATAATTTGTTCTTTTCTTCCATGCGAAATTGCCGTTCTCGTATTGCCCTCTAGTTGAGCATTTATTTTTTTTCTATCTTATTAAATTATCGCGATTTAGCGTTGTCAAAACTCTCTTGGTTGAGCCATTTGCGGATCTCCTGAATAGGCTCTGGCCCGGAAAGCTCTGCATCCCCGCCCGGTATAACATTCAGTTTTTTTTAATATTAAATTGACGAGATCATTTTTTTTCTTCTAATTATTGTTAATTAAATTGTCGCGATCTAGCGTTGTAAAACCTCTTGGTTGAACCATTTGCGGATCACCTGAATATCCTCTGATCCAGGAAGCTTTACAACCGACCGTCCCGTATAGTATTCCCCACTGTCGAGAATAATATTTTTGCAAAAGCCGGTCGAAAACCTCGAAAATTTGCTGACGACGTGCAAGCTTGATTTTGTGTTAATTCTTAAACAAGCCGTCTTCGACTGAAAACCCAGTGTAGTGCATTCATTCTGTTCCTCGTAAAATTTTATCTCCTATATGGGTGATTCTCGCCTAACTGTGATTTTTTATGTCCAGTGTTTTATTTATCGTTTAGCATAAGTTTTCCTCATCAAAAAGTTAATAATATTATAAATTTAGAGGTATTTTACAACCGACATTATGAATTAGATCATAAACCTTCGTACTTTTTTTTAAGCTGCATATAAATATACTCGAAATGTCAGTACCGTGGCATGTCCGATTCTCATTTTTAAAATTAAATATTTAAATTTCTATCAAAATTCATTTTTTAATATAAAATTTACCTCTTATAACTACAATCTAATGCATACTGCATTGAATTGTATTGCAATTTTATACCAATCTTTGGATTGGTAAAAAAAAATAATCATTTATATGACAGTAGTGTGGAAATAATGTCAGTACCGTGGCATTAAAATTTTTAAATTTTGTCACAGTTTTCATTGTGTCGTAGCTGTAGTAGAACCACTTTACAGGCTTATTTCTATGCATAAATAAAAAACAAAAACGCGTAAAACATACGTTTTGAAACATTTTTAATTTTAGAAAAATGTAAGTTGTAAAAATCACAGTTAGGCGAGAATCACCCATATACCCGAGCGGCGTAAAGGACCCCGCACACCGCTTATGGAAAAATGGCGACCTGTTAAATCTCATAAATTTTTGATGTTGTCTCGACCTCTTAAGCAATAGTGTCCATCGGACCATTTAAATCCTATGACTGGTTTTTGAGATACAGGGTGTTAAACTTAGAAATACCACTTATTTGATAACGGTTATTTCAGAAGAAAGCTAATCGATTATAATTTTTTGTGCCAATTCTTATTGTAACATGCTTTGGCATTCTACGAATATAAAAAAGGTCAAAAATTGTTTTTTTACAGGGTGAGCCACAAATAAGTAAGAACGTGTTTTTGATAATTACTTTTATTGTTCTAGAAGGTGAAAATATTTACTAAAAAATAAATTATTGCTATATTTATTATGTCTAATGATAATTAATACAAAAATAGTGGGTGTCATTTATACAAGGTGATTCGCAAATATCGACATAAGCCAATATATTTTTTAGTATTAATGTGAAACACAGTATGTTTACGGGACTTTTGTGTATTTAACATATGTATAATTATCCAATTCATTGACTACAGGATGAATTAATAAATATATTGATAGTTAATTTATCGAATGTGTCAAAAAACAATTTTTTAAGCACTCTATACTTTTTGATTAGTCCTGTAAAAGTAGATATATTTTTTCACTGGCGTATCAATTATCCTGTAGAAGATATTTTCCAAAATTATAGCTTTTTCTGATTGGTTTTTGAGATACAGGGTATTAAACTTTTTATTACCAGTTACTACAGGAAAAAGCTAATCAATTATAATTTTGTGCATCTGCTATTATTTTAACATCCTTTGACACTCCACGAATATACACAGGAGTCTAAAAATATTTGTCTCTACAGGGTGAATCGTAAACAAGTAAGGACAAGTTTTTTGATTACTTTCATTGTTTAGAAGTTGAAAATATGTACAAAAAATTAATTATTGCTATATTTATCATTGTTAATGGTAATACAAAAGATTTTAGGTTCCCTTTATACAGAGTGATTAGATTTTTTTAATTAATGTATTTGTAGTTGATTTTTGTGTATTTTTTATAATACTATCATAATGTGGAACTATCCAATTTATTGAATACTTGGTGATTTAGGGTGAGATTACAGAACGTCTGCAACTTTGCACATCTGCAAATATGCCGGCAACTATGCAGATCTGCAAATATGGCGGACGTACAATGCAAGTATCAAGTTTTCGTATTTCAAAAAATATCTGCAAATTCGCAATATTTATTGTGGTTTATTAGTACTTTAATTTTTTTTTTTAATAACCATGAAGTCTTCTGTTCCTTTTGATTGAATACAATTCGTGGGGTCAGATTATCGAGTTTTTAAACATAGATGGTTTTGGGATTAGTGTTATTGGGGGTAATAAACCACAATAATTATTGTGAATTTGCAGATATTTTTTGGAATACGAAAACTTTGATACTTGCATCTGTAAGTCCGCCATTTTTGCAGACCTGCAAAGTTGCCGCCTTAGGGTGAGATTACAGAACGTCTGCAACTTTGCAGATCTGCAAATATGGCGGTAACTTTGAAAATCTGCAAATATGAATGACTTACACATGCAAGTATCAAGTTTTCGTATTCCAAATTTAGGTTTATTGTTGTTGGGGGTAATAAATCACAATAAATATTGCGAATTTGCAGATATTTTTTGGAATACTGGCATTTGTAAGTCCGCCATATTTGCAGATCTGTAAAGTTGCAGATCTGCAAAGTTGCAGACGTTCTGTAGTCTCACCCTTAATAAATAGATTAATATTTAATTTATCGAGTGTGTCAACAAAATTTGATATATTACCCTGTACTTTTAGTTCTATAAAGGTACTAGTGTATCAACCATTTTGTAGAAAATAAATTCCCGAAAATTACAGCTTCTTAGGGTGAGATTACAGAACGTCTGCAACTTTGCAGATCTGCAAATATGGCGGCAAGTATCAAGTTTTCGTATTCCAAAAAATATCTGCAAATTCGCAATATTTATTGTGGTTTATTACGTCCAACAACACTAACTCCAAAACCACCCTTAAGAAGGTTAGAATATCCTACAACCATGAAGTTTTCTGTTTCACTTGATTGAATACAGTTTGTGGTGTCAGATTATCGAGTTTTTAAACTTAGTAATGGATTTGGGTTTAGTGTTGTTGGGGGTAATAAACCACAATAAATATTGCGAATTTTCAGATCTTTTTTGGAATACGAAAACTTGATACTTGCATATATAAGTCCGCCATATTTGCAGATCGGCAAAGTTGCCGCCATATTTGCAAAGTTGCAGACGTTCTGTAATCTCACCCTTAATATGATAGATTTTTGAAATACAGGATTTGACTTAAGAAATACCCACTTTTTGTTACCTGTTATTCCAGTAAAAAGCTAATCAATTGCAATTTTTTGTGGCTAATTTAATTGTAACATCTTTTGGCATTCGACGAATATACACAGGAGTAAAAAATATGTTCATCTATAGAAGAAGTCGCAAATAAGAAAAATATATGTTTTTGATAATTTCTTTCATTGATTTGTCTATAGCAGCGTTACTCAAAATGTGGTCCGCGGAGCCCTGGGGCTCCGCAAACCCTTTGTGGGGGCTCCGCGAAGAAAATAATAGTCATAATAAAAAAAGCAGTACTATCGCTACAAAAGGGAGTAACTTGGCTTGACGACCTTTTTTTTAGTTAGAAGTCACTAATATGATATGATTTTGCTCGAAGGACCTTTTTTTTTATAAATCACCAAGAGAAAGGAGGATATGATTTTGGGGCTCCGCGAAGAAAGGGGAAGGACCTGGCTCGAGGCCTGTTTTTTTAGAGTCGCTAATAGGAAGGACGATATATGGACCTCTATTTTTTTAGAAAAGTGTTTAGGGCTCCGTCAAATATTTCGCTTTTCAAAAAGGTTCCATCACCAAAAAAGTTTGAGAACCACTGGTCTATAGGATGAAAATATTTCCCGAAAAATTAATCATTGGTAGATTTATCGTTTTTAATGACATAATAGGGTTGACTAGTAAAGATCAACGTAGACCAATAAGTTTTAATGTGATACTCAATATCACGGTGCTTGGGAACCAACTTTAAATGAAAAGTTTATTTACTAGACTTTTTTTTCGGTCAAAGTATTTCTGAAAAGCTATATATTGGCGCAATATATTTTTTAAAATCAGTTCCAGCAGCCGTTTTTGAGAAAACTCGATTTTTAATGAAAAAGTGACCTGTTTTTAACTTTTTTGCTTGTAACTTGCGCATTTCACATTTTCTCGGCTTGCCAATAGTAAATTTCAATAGGAAAATGTCCGCTCTACAAAAAAGCATCAATGACTTTTTTCTCTAAAATCAGCCGATTTTGTGTTAAATGAGATCTCATTTGTGACCTTTTTTTTTACTGTTTTGCTTGTAACTTGCGCATTTCACATTTTCTCGGCTTACCAAAAGTAAATTTCAATGGGAAAATGTCCGCTCTACAAAAAAGCATCAATTACTTTTTTCTCTAAAATCAGCCGATTTTGAGTTAAATGAGATCTCATCTCTCAAGTCTGTATTAAAAAAAAATTTTTTCACATAGATTATTAAATTAAAAAAATAACTATTAAAACACGAAATGTTAATTTTTTCTCTTTTACAACACAAAATATACAATACTGTTGAATCAAAATTTTCTCTTGGCAGCAGGTGGTTTTTGCGACGCGACAATTATGATGCTTTGCATCTCATGAATTAATGTTAATTCTCTTTCAATCTTAAGGTGTTCATACACCTTATAATTATCGGACAAGAATATCTCAAAATATTTAAATTTTGGCAAAATAAATTAGGCAATAATATCTATAATATGCATATATTTTAATGTTTTAATTCCTTCCAGTTTCCCAAAAAAACTAAAAGGGCTTTAATTTTAAAATATCATAATGAAAATAAATGCATTCCTCGACAGCACTATTCTTAATATAATCCCCAAATTTAAGCCCTCAATGTCTTGTTAATGATTTCTTAAAATTCGCCAAAATTAGTGCTATCTTCTAGTGTAAACTGGTGTAAATTATTGCAAGAAACGAATAATGACAGAGTGTACGATACGATAGTTACAAGCCCGTTACACTGTTTTCCACTCAATTTATTAAAAAATAATAATAATAAATTAGGGTGTTAATTTTTTTTCTCTGAAGCTATTGGTTTTAGGAAAAAAATTCAAGAATAAAAAAAAATTAAATAAATCAAGGATTTCATAAAAGTTGATCTCGAAAAAAAGTTTTGATATAAAATAAAGTAAGTGTTGCTAATTTCATCCCCCATAATGTAACAGAAATATTGAAAAAATACCCGTGGTTAGTCCTTTGCGATTACAGAATTTCAAGTTTCTAGCTTTACTGAAATTTTAGAAAAAAAATAAAAACTCAATTTTAGTCACCACTTTTTAAGGGTGATATCTCGAAAAGGGGTGGGCTGAGGAAATGTTGTTATAGAAAAGACCCATCTTAATTTCATACGAGCACTCAGTTCCTGAATTTTGTCGCATGTATTTAGAAACACCCTGTATATTACACATTTTTTTAAGCGTGAAAAATTCTTGACAATCTCTTTTCCCTAATTGGCACATGTCGTATTTTTCTAGGATTTACTAACTCTGGCAGCAAACAAATAAAATAGAAATTTGTCAGCTGTGCATTTTTGCCTTTCAGAATTTTTCATTTCATAAATTAACTAAAAACTAAATTAAACAAAAACCTAACAATGCCTCAACAACAAACCAAGACGATCACAATAATTTCGCACCTCTTCAAAAACAACTACCTATTTTTCGACACAGGAATTAACAAATTTAACTAAACGGGCTTCAAAGACTAGCAGCGTTGCCATATTCACTGGTATCATTGTTTTAATAGAATTAGTATCGGAATGAAAACTATGTTAATCTTCGGTCCTGTTTAAAATTGGTAATCTTTTTGAAAAAAAGTTATTTAGAAAATAGTTAAGATATTTGTTATAGAATGCCGGTAAAGAGCCAAAAAATTTAATTTATTAAAAAGTTGAAATTTTTGTTGTTTTTCTTTAAACATATAAGTTTTTCGCGGTTTAGCGAAATTGTTGGTTCATTTTACAACGATTGGCCTGAACCATTTTTTTTTACAATTTTTTTTAACTGCCTCAAATGTAAAATTGATCTTTGGTGGAGGAGCGCCCGTCATGTTTGCTCTTAAGTAGTGTATTATTGTACAAGTAAGTATTAAATTATTAACATTTATAACTATCAATTTCATGAATTACAGAGTAATTTATTAAATATATTAATAGTTGTTCTATCGAATGACATGTTTTAGATATTGTTTTTTATTGTTTATGTGGTAAAAATATATACTTATAAAAGAAAATGAATTATTACTAGATAGTAAATACATAAAAGTCCCGTAAAAATACTGCGTTTCACATTAATACTTATAAAAAAATATACTGGCCTATGTCAATATTTACGAATCACCCTGTATAAATGGCACCTAATATTTTTGTATTAATTATCATTATTAGACATGATAAATATAGCAATAATTTATTTTTTAGTAAATATTTTCACCAATAAAAGTATTTATCAAAAACATGTCCTTACTTATTTGTGGCCCAACCCTGTAGAGGAAAATTATTTTTGACACCTTTTTATATTCGTAAAATTCCAAAAGACGTTACAATAAGATTTTGCACAAAAAATTATAATCGATTAGCTTTCTCCTGAAATAAGCGTTATCAAATAAGTGGTATTTCTTAAGTTTGACACCCTGTATCTCAAAAACCAGTCATAGGATTTGAATGGTCCCATGAAAACTATTGCTTAAGAGGTCGAGAACTGCAATATATAAAAAAATTATGACATTTAACAGGTCGCCACTTTTCCATAAGCGGTGTGCGGGGTCCATTTTAATATTAATTTTTTTTTAAACTTCTGTATCTTTAGATCGACGTCTATCATTGATTTATTAGTCGAAAAGGTTATCTTTTACACGTAGAAGGCTCCGAAAATTCCGTTTTGACCATTCCGCTTTAATTTTAGATCTTCATAATTCGCCTGCTAGTCCTGCTACATTTGACTAGATTTGGTAGTTTATTTTCTGTATGCAGAGAGCGTCGTAAATTTCGGTACAGTTTAATTTTACTTGTTAGTTTCTTTTTTTTTAAATGGCCTGCTTTATTTCAACTTATTTGTTTTTGAAAATTAATTTTCCGTTTAGTAAATTTATTTTCCGTATACAGGGTGGAGCATAATTGTTTCCTGAATTGTGGACCGCTTATTTAATTCAACCTGTTTTTAAATTTAATTTTATGTAAAAAATTATTTTCTGTATACAGGGTGGAGCTTAATTGTTTCTGGTATTTTTAAACCGTTAATTATTTCAATTCATTTTGTTTTTGGGAATTAATTATACCGTTGGTGCACAATTTTAATTTAGATAAAAATTTATTTTCTGTATACAGGGTGGTACATAATTGTTTCCTAAATTTTGAACCGTTTACTTATTTCAACTTATTTGTTTTTGAAAATTAATTTTAATTTATGCAGAAAAAATTTATTTACTGTATACAGGGGGAATCATAAATTCCCGTTTGATTGTTTGATTTCCTTGTATAACTCAACCGATCTTTCTGACCGGTGTTCTTGTGTTACGAATGTGTTCTCTGTATACCGGGGAAGCCAATGCCCGGTCGAGGTGTTATTTTTTTTTTTTTTTAGAAATATATATTTTGTTATTTATCCCTGTTTTTCTTTTCTTGACCGTTTTCTTTCAGGGTACCGTAAGGTATAAGGGAGATAAGTGCTTTAATCCTAATTTTTTTACTCCACTGAGTTTACCTTGAGTACACTCTGGTGTGCTACAGGGTCGCAGAGCAAACTGTGTTGCCAAAAATGGCGCTCGAGCAATCCCTATTCTGAACTCACCATCATAGCGCCATACAATTTCCCGATTCTTTGTAAGTGGAATCGGAAGCATGTTACAAGATAAAAAAATAAACGTTTAAAATAAAAAAAAAATGTTAAAAAAATGGCATTCCGGCATTGAGGACAAGATTCTAGAGCGATCTATGAAAAATAATTGAATTTTATTGAATACTTTTCGATTTAATTAACCTTGCTTCCTTAAATAAGAAAAACCAAACTTGGCAGATTTTCATAAACATTTTTATATTTAATAAAAATAAAAACTATCAAATTGTTTATCTTTTTTAAATTATATTTTGGTTGAAAATCATTTTTTTATGAAACAATTTGAGATTTTACATATAGAGAATTAGGGCATTAAATTAAACCATTTAAAGATACTTGAAATAACATAATAAAAATTCCGTTACCCTATTAAATGATCAATTAGATATTAATAACTTACCTTTATTAAATCTCTTTACCTGTTCTTAGTATTCGTTGAGATAATCCCAGTAATCATAATACCTTAGTGTAATTTATTAATACATTTCTTAATTACAATAATTATTTGGTAGAGTCCGATATGGCTCCTAATCCTAGCAGGTATGTTTACGGACGGTTCAATTGGGTTCCCCGAAATATTGAGATAATTGATTAAAATACCTTTAAGGTAATATTATTGCGAAGACGCTCTTTTCTTAAAAATACATATTCTTTAACAAAACTTACATTTTAGTCTTTAGGAAGGAGAGTATTTTTCAAATATACCACCGAAAACCCCATAAATTAATGTTTTTTTTTTAATTTTACATATTAAAGGTTAATGAGGATCATTACGTGATCATTTGTGTAAACTTATTCATTAGAATTTAGAATTATATCTGTCATGCTCTGTCAATACAAATTAGTGCGGTGTTGCCAAGTGTCCAACTAAAATCAACGAAAAATAAATAGGTACCTTATTTTTGCCATAAGATTTCCATACAAAAATCAGTTCTAATAATTTACACTACTCTCCAAAATTAACGCACCACCTTAAATGTACCATAAGTTTGAAGCTATTTTTCTTCTGAACTGTTGATTGGATTTCAATGATTTTTTTTTTCATATTGTAGGTCTATTTCTAAGGAATTACTGTACCAATGTTTTCTGGGAAATGACCACGTTTTACTCATATACAGGGTGTAAAGATAAATTTGTGTTTTTTCATGTTGTGTGGAATTTATTAAAAACAAACGCTACATCTTATTAATAATGGGAGATAGCTTCATCTTTTCTCAACATTTTCGTAAAAATATCATCTTGATATCTCTATTATCAAAAATTATACACAACTTTAAATGTAACAAGTTTTTATGGACATTTAAAGCAAATGAAAGCAAAGAAAACACTACTTACATAAAACTTAGTTATTTTGGAATAATAGTGCGCCTGGTATATTTCTGACATACTGATAATTTGATTTATTTGATAAATTTTTTATCCAAAACGCTTATTATAAACCTATCAGAATTCAAAACAATAAAAAGTTCCCGGACACACACCATAAAAGCACGCTCGTCCTAACTAACCTGTTTCGAAATTCGCACGTGCCCTTTTTAAAATTTTAAAATTAAAAAAAAAATACGAGTGGCACTCTGGGACTGCCGCGGTAAAGCTATTGCATAGAATTTTTTATCAACTTATGCAATTATAATTATTTATTTTATTTATGCCGTATTTTTTTTCTTTGATATTAATTCAAGTTACACTTTTTGAGCGTGATGACCGATAAGAGAACAATTTTTTTTTCTTTTATTGAATAAATGAGAAGTTAATATTGTTTAAAATATTTTTATTATCTTACAATACATGTATAGGTTATTCAGGAATTTTTATCATTGAAACTATAGGTTTATGGTAACTGAAATAAGAAACATAAGTTTGAGACTTGATATCCTCTAAATATCTGGAAAATACCGCGTTAATGGTGGTCCCATATTTTGTTGTGGATTCTTGTGGATCATATTGTTCATTTTCAAATTCAATTTTTCCGAAATTGTGTCTAAAAGAGATAGAATCAGTTATGAGCAGTTAGCAGCTAGCCTACATGCATACATCTAGTCGCACGCACACAAACACCGTGCCGAAGTCTGCCGAACCGAAACGACGTTAGACGATGCACGGCTTTCACCGCCGTGCCGGTCGGAGTAGGGGGGTATTAGGTTTATTTTCGTTTATAATTTATTAGTCCATAATTTTAGGGGTGTTCCAACCATTGCTGCCAGTTTTAACCCTCATTTTCGTAATCAGCGCCCCAAAATACGTAGGGGACAAGTGGTCTCGTCAAGTGCGGCGTTTCTCGACCTTTTACCGTTATTTTAAATAGACTATTATGCAGTAGCTTAAAACGTAAATTTATGGGGTTTTCGGTGGTATATTTTAAAAATACTCTCCTTCCTAAAGAAAAGGGCGTCTTCGCAATAATTACCGAAGAAACAATTTGTCATGATAGCTTTTATTTCTATTTATTTTTAAATAAAGGGTTTGCAAATCTGTTTGGTTTTTCTCATTTAATCAATGATGGATGTTCATCAAGTAAAAGCCGAAACAATCAAGAATGCCTAACTTCGTTACGTATCTTGCTTATTTTTACTTATTGTTATTAGTTTAACATTTTCTTTACTTTTAGGCGTGTATTATCGTCACAAGAACCAGAAAAATCTTGGTTTTGGGAATAAGGAACAAATATATTGTTCTGCCTGTATACAGTAATCCAAGCTGTACAAACATACCGTAGAACGGGGTTAATTGGGACAAATTTGAAACATTTTTTGCTAGTACTTCAAACATGTACTCATTATTCACCTTGTTTATATATTTGGAAATGTAGTAGGTATATCTGTCTTATGTGAAACAATGAGGCTTCCCATTACAGAGGGGGGGAGCTAACATTTTTTCTTTTATAGCTATCCCAAATTACCCCTTAGGGGTGGGGCTATTTGGGACTAATAGCAAATTGCGTTAGAACTCGAATAATATTGATTGTTGGGGCACCCAAATAAATTAAAAAAAAAACATTTATTTTGTAGTTGAAACCAAACGTTTACAAATATTATTATCCTAAGTTATAAAAAAATTAAAAAAATATTTATTTTCGGTAATAACTCATTTACCTTCGATAGTTTCGCACCATTTTTACAGCCTAGAGGCAAAAACTTACTGATACCGGTCATATATTTCATGTTTTTGCTGTCACTATTAACCTGCCAATATCCCAAATAACCCCATTGTTATGTCCCAAATTACCCCACCAAAGAAAATAGCCTGTTAAAAACCTAACATGTAATATATCTTTACAGTATTCAGGTTGGGTCATCTGCAGTCGTCTAACAATTAGTTACAACTATCAAAGTTACCTTATCACCAGCAGAGTCAAATTCCGAGAACAGAAAGTTGGACAGTATCGTTTTTTACGTCGATTTTCACAATTTCTTGCAAGTCACCTCACGCTTCCAACAGTTAATTCAACGGAATAAAGCGAGTCATCACGTTCGCCTTAAACATGCTACCACGTGGTGCGGCACGCACATTTTGGTTAGACGTGCACCTGTTGCGGCAAAATTGCTAAATTTATTTTTATTCGTTAGGTCCCAAATAGCCCCGCGGTTCCCAATTAACCCCGTTTTACGGTACCATAAACTATTTTTTGAATAGGCAGGGATGAAGGTGGGAAAAGAAGTCGTAGAATTGCTGTTTTCTCGATTAAATTTTAGAGTGCCTGTTCGACTTCCACAATATATAGAATAGTGTACTAAAAACTCTATGAATAGGTATTAAATTTCAATCTTATTTTAGAGACCTTCTACCTTCGTGTCTCATTGACACGAACTGTCAATAAGTAATATTAAAGAATGGTGACTTAATGGGAGTCGTTAAAAAACACTGGATAAAAATGCAATTTATTTCCCAAAAACTTCGCATCCTGTCTCGTCTCTGTCCTTGTCCTAATAAATATTTTCTAACCTCATATTAAAAATTTTAAATTACAGTTCATTATTTGGTGTCTATAATAGTACATACAGTTCATCAAATTTCTAGAGGCTTTCGACGGCTAGACAGAGAAAGCACTACTGACAGGCATCCCGACGGATTTACGCAATGAAAGTACACTCTGCGCATCAAGTATTTCACTATTTCATTCAGACGTAAATGTCAGATGTAAATTTCGCTAAAACATTTCTTTTATTTTCGTTTGTGTTTTTTGCTCATTACAGTTTAATAGAACCTAAGTATGGAGTTTAATAGCAAATTAAGAGGCCGCGTGATTAACAGTCAATCTCGCGAAATAATAGCCAATGTTATAGAGTTTATGAGAAGAGAAGGAAACTTTAATTCACCTTCAATACCATTTAAAAATGTAAATGATCGTGTTGCTGCAGCCACAGGAGTATCTAGAAACACTGTCGTCCGCATTTCTGGAGAGAAAAAAAGAATCGATAACCGTGAGATATCGGAATTTTCATCACCAAGAAAAACCTTTAAAAAACCAAAAACAGTTAATGATATAGATGAAGTTGCACAAGAATCAAATTTTATTTTTTTATTATTAGATAGCTATTTTTGTTTCTGAGTTGTGTTCATTTACAGGCTCAATTTTTTTCCGTTTCTCCTTTTTGATTTTATATGGGGTTTCAAGTTGTTTTTGACTTATTTCGACGTAAATCACAACAACACACTTTTAATAAAGCAAACAAGTGTTAAGAGGTATATGTACGTGTAAACTACAATTACAAAAAATTGATATGAAACCCATGAAACCACCAACAAAAATGTAAAGCTAGCTTCCGTACTAGAACATGGTGTCATTCGTCGAGATAATTTATCGTTTTGTTTAATAGATCAAGAAATGTAAATATTCCCCTGTTATTTTTTATAAAATTATAAGAGAAATAAATTTTTTTCTAAATAGTATAGTTTATTATTTTGTAGAAAAACAAAATTTCGAAAATTTTAGTAATGTTTCAGAAACAACCGTTATTAATAATAGGTACCATTTTCCTTAATAAGGTAGAAATAAAATATAAACTATTTCCACGATTTACAAAGGCCTACAAAAAAATTATAGGTATTTTCCGCTATCCTATAAAATTTATATTTTCTGACTCAATTTCAAAAGGTTGAAGGAATTCCAAAACACCTTTTATGGCATAATAATTATTTTCAATTCTACATACTATCTTTAGCTGCTTTTAAAAACGTTCTAAGAAAGTCCAATCAGACCAATTTAATCCCTAAACTATTCCACACTTTTAAAATTTAATTACCTAAAAATATTAAAAACTATTTAAAATAACTTGTTTAGCAGACTGTACAATAGCTATCTTATAGCGGATTCGACTGGCTGCATTAATGCGCATTTAGTTCGACTTTTTTAAGTGATGTTTGTTCGACTGGCAGAACCTAATTAATTAAAAATGAATTGTTGCATTCGACTGAAATTGCTCAGTATTAAGGCATAGTGAAATTTTTGTTCGACTGGCAGGCGCTCTTGCTCAAAGTTCGAATTTTTTGGAACTGTACTTTTTTTCAGTGCCAGTGTCATTTTAGAGGTTAGGATTTATTTAATATATTTAAATATATTATCATTTTTGTCTCTATTATTAGTGAGAATGGAAAATCTTTGAAATTAATAGAGATTTAATTTTTGGTTTGGCAACTATAAATAAATATCGTTTAAAATTTGTTAAAAACCTGAAATGTCAAGTGCTATAGAGAAAGTAAAAGTTGAAAAGTCTTTTGGTAGGTAGAGAGGGGGTAAACGTCAAACCACGTCGGGCGGCTCCGAGAATTTCACAGTAATGTTTACCTGCCAGTGTCGTTTCATAGAATAAGTAATTTTAAATTGTTATCGGCGGAACCGGACAATCGCATGTATTTATGGATTATAAATAATTATTAAACATGTATTATAATATTCAAATTATAATTTTACAAAATTTCAACAGCTATTCACAATTTATTAAACTATTTACTCGAAATTGTTATTAACATCTATAAAATAATTTTGTACGCCAATGTATCGTGTCCACTTCGGTGAGATCCGCTGACAACCTGTCAATTTATGTGTATAAAGTGGGAGAACTGGCAAAAGCATTTCCAACTTTTACTTCTGTTCTAACTGTGCCAGTCGAATAAAGATAAAGATGCGCTACACCATTGTCGAACTCTAGCTCCTGCTTGCTGTGTGCACTGCTAGATATGAATTTGAATTATAAAAATGCTGCCCAAAATCAATTCGGAACTGAAAGCGCTTTGTCATCGAGCAAGAGCATTTGAGTCGAATCCGCTATTAGTCACACGTAGCGCGTTCTCTGTCTGGGCGTCGAACACCTCTAGAAATTTGATGAACTGTAATATGGAATTAAATTACCATTTTAGAAGATTCAGATATTTAATACTTATAAGGACAAGGACAGAGATAAGGGATAAAGATAGAAAACGCTCATAAGAAGCACATGCTTAACAACGACCACCTCGGACGCAGTTAACATCTGACTCACTATGTGGCGCTTTGATCGATATCAAACAATGCAGCGGGAAATTTAAAAATCTGATAATAAAGATTATAAATATGTGCTTTTATGTTCTGGTAAATAAATTTAAACGATGTAAATTACGGTAAATTATTTATTAAAAAGAATACTACACTTAAAGTCTACTATCGATTAATTATTGATGACAAATAATTTTTGATTGTTGTTTGTAACTTTAACATTTTGTTCTTATTTTCCAAACGAGTGACCAATGATGATATTTTTAAAAATGCTGACTGCAAATTCCATAATGGGAATTCAGATATTTTTCTTCCTATGTCAAATCTTCTCCTCAACGTTTTGAAAATATTTTCTTCCTGTAAAACAATAAATATTAATAAGTAAATACTTTGTGACAAAAATTGGCTACTGTTTGTGTTACTTACACGGCTTAATTTATTCATGTGGCATGTGTTACGAATGCAATACGTGCTCAGACTCATTATTATAATATTAGAAAATATAATTATTTTCCTCAAATGCCACACAAAAACAACCATAACCATTTCGCTTAGTTTACCTTACAATATAAACCATTAATGAACTCAACATTTAAAATTAAAACGATATACATACATTGACAAATTGAAAAATTGACATTTTTTTACGAACTGTCCACTACTGTCTGTCTACAAACGACGTGTACCTTTAGTATGAGGACTAGAGACCTTTAGTTAACATCTGAGACGTATCTCTATCAAAGTATATTAACCATTAGGCATTCCAAACAAATGAATTACCAGTGGGCAGGTTTGGTATATCTAAGGGTGGCGACATATGGTGTATTCTATCTACTTTACGTAAAATCATGAATAATGGATTACATTTAAATATTTTATGTCAAACACAATAAAAATAATATTTAAAAAACCCACATATACATTTTTTCATAAATTGGCAGGCTTGGCGAGTACTACTTCGAATAAAAATAGTGTCCAAGTTGCAAGACTATGTCGCTACCCCCTTAAATATACAAGAATTTCCCACTGGCACCTATTGTTTGACAGGTCGTTGGAATGCCTAATTGAGTAGCGACATAAAGCGTCGGTGCCTTTGATCTTGGGTGGTGCAAATTTTCTTTCTCTCTCTTTTGACGTTATTGACGGAAGGACACACTAAAATACTGGTCGAATTATAAACTGGTCTTGAATGTGATGTTTACACTGCTCGACGTAATTAGAAGTAAAACTCTTTTGTAGTTTACATTTATAATAAAGGTTTGGTCATTAGGCAGTTTTATAATTATGAGTATTTAACTTATGTAGTAAATATAAAAATATTTATATCACTACTGATAAATTTAAATTTTTTTACCTACGTCCGGATGAGCTAGAGACTTGAAATTCCAGATATATAAGTTTTGAAGAGTTAGGTATATTAGTATCAACATGAAATATGCAGAAGGAATGTAAGCAGGGCCAATTTATGCTTTATAGAGTTAAATTAAGGTTAAATTATTTAGGAAAATGCTTTTAAAATATTTAAATATTGTACCTAACAATAGGTTCATATAGTTAGACAGGTATAAAACGAACCCTTTTCTAAACAAGAAATCCTCGAAAAAACCCATTTATAATAATTGTTATACCTGGTACATATGCTGTATATTCTGTAGATTTTATAGGAAATATACGAAAGAGGCCTTATCACATCAAATTTTCAGAAATAAGTTCCAATAAAAATAAGATTATTATTTGATAAATATCAAATATAGTGTGTAATTCAAGGTACTTACCTTTCATATTCTTCTGGAAATGAAAACAGTGATTTGTTATCACCAGATCTTGTCGAGCAAGGTCGATAAGCACATGCATTTCCTGGCATAATAAAAAACTCACAAAATCCCAAAAGATCTTAACAAAAACACAATAAAAGAGCATGACAACGAATTCCTATATCAGCTGCCGCACTAAAGTGAAAGGGGTTGTTTACATCTTTAGAAGACGTTTCGACTCTCTATTTCGCGTCGGCGCACTAGAATTCGGTTCCACAGCTGTCGCTACTCAATGGTTAATATACTTTGTCTCTATGTCCCTGATCTATGGAGCTCAGAGTAATGAAGTGGTATAATGTCAAAACTTCAGGTTTGCAATAAGTTTTATTATAAAACTCGTAATTTAAATGAATTTAGTTTAACAAGATTGTCGGAAAAATCTTATTGCATACCAAGGGCATTGCCAAGTGGGGACGGGGGGACAACTGCCGCCTTCCCCCTTTGAGTCTCGAAAAAATATTAAAAAGCCAAGTTAAGTCATTTATTGTTCCTAAGATTTATTTATTCTACAGAGTGTCCCAAAAAATGTTATACAAGAAAATAGGTTCCCCTTACAATTAACAATAACTTCTTGTTAAAAATTGTATTTATTTTATTTATAAATTGTTTCCTCTGTCATCTTACTGGACGTCTGAATGCGGCTATGGACGTTTCGGCCCTCAAATGGACTTAAAATGGACGTCCATTGTAATATGTGTGGCAGATGGCTAATAAAACACACTTTGTAACAAAAACTCTTTATTTAGATTTAAAATACTTTAACAGATGAGTTTTTTATTTAATTCATAAGCGTGGATACACAATTTTTGTATGTCATTTTACTATAACTAACGTAAACGTTTAAGAATCAATGTTTTTCTATATTGTGTCAGAAATCAGAACTTAAAATTTTATATAGTATGTCTTAAAAAGTGGGAAACAAAATATATGGATTATTTTTTTTTATTATTCATTTTCCTAAAAAACAAATATTCTTCATAAAAAGTTCTGCATCACATATAAATCTATAATCACGAATCAAATTTGTAAAATAGTCGTATACAGGGGTATACAGGGGTAATCAAAAATGCCAAAGTATTTAGTTACTTTTATTTTTTACTTTAAATGTATTAATTAATAGAACGCCATGAATCTAAACTTGGATATAATTTTTAATTCCTATCAACATTTTCAATTTTTTTTTCTCTAAAAACTTAAATTTAAAAGCACGTTACTTTTCAGCATAAATCAATATTTTTTTATTTTCCCTGTATGTGTCTAAATGTTTTATAAATTTGATCCTTGAATATTATAAAATAGCATTGCTTATTCTATTCCGTTCTTCTGGCGCCTTTGAGGAAAGGTTAACATACTATATAGTTGAAAAGCATTTTTTATTCGAATGTGGCATAAAACGTCATTTTTCGGATAGAAAACATAATCGAAAAGGAAAACTTTTAAATATCCTACAAATGAACTGCTAAAAAGTACTTTTAGGGCCCAAGCCGCAAAAGTAAAGCGGCTCCGCTATCTAAACATTCTGTTTTATTTTTGATTTAGGTACCTATTCCCAGACGGCACACCAAATCCTTTGGATATCTACTGAACATCCCAATATCCACTGAATGTCCAGTCCATGGTGGATATCTATTTTATACCCATGAGATGTAATTTATAGACATGCAAATGTCCATAAATAATAGTAATTATATAGCAAATTATTAAAAAATTACGCCATTGTGGCTAATAGTACCGTTCAGATATTTAAAATTAATTTTTTTGAGGTGTATTCAATATCCCATGGACATCCACTAAATATATCAAAGTCTAGACACAGTTTATAGCTTAAAAGAATCAGTTCGCTCACTCGGACCAATTGGATGTTCCAAAATAACATCCTAGTCAAGGATCCGTAAATAAGGTCGACCTTCACCCATCTGTTTAATGGATAAAAGTTTTTTTTTTATTGGATAAAATATGTTTTTAAATACACCACAAATGGGTTGTCTAAGAAAATACGGTCACGACCATTTTTTGCTTTCCTTTATGTGTACAGATATATAGGAATCATGATAAAAGTTGCTTATGATGTCATTCTCTATTATTTTGTTTCTATACATGAATTCCCTAAAATGAACCTAATTCGAGATATTTGAGAAAATGTGTAAAATTCGAATTTTGAAGACAACTCAAAAACGGATAAAGAGAGAAACACCAAATTTTAAACTTAAGTTTTGATCTATCCTGCGGTGAGCTGATTAAAGTTTGGGCATAGTCAAAGCATCTGGGGAATACTTTACAGGGTGTCTTTTTTTATTTTAAGAAAATAAATAATCTGGACCGTATTTTCTTAGGCAACCCTTTTACGGTATATTTATAAACATATTTTTTTAAATAAAAATAAACTTTCATCCATTAAACAGATGGGTGAAGGTCGACCTTACTTCGGATCTTAGACTATCCACTTTAGGGATTCAAATTCAGGATGCGCAGAAGACTGCTGTTTGAATATAGGCGGTTGTCATATATTGTATTAGACATTCCAAACAAATGAACTGCCAGTGGGAAGATTTGATATATCCAAGGGTTGCGACATACGATGTATTCTGTTTACAATACGTAAAATCATTAATAATGGATTACATTTAAATATTTTATGTTAAACAGAATAAAAGTAAGATACATTTTTTTCATAAATTGGCAGGCTTTGTGACTATTATTTCGAATAAAAAAAAACATTCAAGATGCAAGACTATGTCTCTACCCCCTTAGATATACCAGACCTTCTCACTGACAGCTATTGTTTGACAGGTCGTTGGAATGCTTAATTGGTAATAGTAAGAGAGCCCACTGCAAATTACGACCGCCATCTGATAACAAAATAAAATATGCTCCAAAGACATGTAACAACATTGTACTTTACCAAATTGCACCTGTGCCAATTTGTAATCTAGAGCAAAGTGGTTAAAAAAAATTATTTAATATTCAAACAATTACATAAGACATGACAGCGATAATTGTGTTTTCTCTGAAAATTACAATCCTAATTCATTGTGAACCTAGCTTTTAAACCTGAATTATTAATATGTTTACCTAACTTTGGCAGAGATAGTCAATAATAATTATAAACTCTTGTTAGACAATTCTTTTAAACCATAATCATAGTAGTTTTTTGTCGTTTCTATGACAACCTGTAAAAATGAATCACAACAATAGGCATACAAATAAATTCTTAAATCAGCAAAAATTGATTCATATTTTGAATGATTTTTACCTACTAATCGTGTGTAGATGTTTTTGTGCGATGTTAAGAGGAAGAAAATGTTTCCCGTTAACGATATATATCAAGATATATTTGAATATGTTATTATCTGGAAAACTTTAAGTGCAAACAAAATTAACGCTGTCATGCCGTATGTGATTTTTTTAATATAATTTTTTTTAAAACACTGCTCAGGATTGGGATTGTCACAGGTGCCATTCGCCAAAGTACAATGTTTTTACAAGCTTTTGGGGTATATTGTATTTCATTATCAGATCGCGGTAAAAATGTACAGTGAGCTCTTGGGCTATTATGATTTGATTCTGTATGCGCCAGGGATACAAATCGGAGTTGCGCAATGTATAAACTGGAACATTGAGATCAAAAGTGCCGACGCAGAGTGAGCGAACTGATTCTTTAGCTATAAACTGTGGTCTAGGCGCGAACGCAAACCACCGTGGATATCCACTAGATGTAATTTGATTTTGCTTATTAAGTATAGATGGCGATACCACTTTTGCATCTACTCATGCTAGACCCGCCGTAATTGAGTTCGATCGAAATTTGTGTCCTAATCAGACTCCATTAGAGACTGGAGTCGAGAATTTCCATTTATTGCTGAAGAGTCCTAATAAGGATGACTTTCTCCTTAGTGGGCAAAATCAAAGGCAGAGTATTGAAAATATTTTGAGTGTTGAAAATATTTTTTATCTCTGCTATTTTCTTTCGACGTTATTCAATAATCATTGGTTACTTATGAACGAACCTCTACTATAAAGATACACATAAAATATTTTGCTGAATATCCGAATATCTTCTATATCCTGGGATATAGACAGACATTTGGTTGGATATCCATATTGAATATCCACAAAATATATTCTGTGTATATCTCTGGGATTTCTTATATTGTCTGGAAGATACCCATTAGATATTTTGCTGGATATCCATTAGGATATCTTCTATATTCTGGATATAGACGGACATTTGGATATCCATATTAGATCCACGGAATATTTCTGATATCCTGTGGATATATTGGATATCCACAAAAGATATTCTGTGGATATCTCTGGGATTTGGTGTGTTGTCTGGGTTAATACTGCTGGCGATATTTTTTTGCTATTGTAGGTAAAATAGTAGTCCATAATCCATATGTACATCAAATTTTAATAAAAACGTTCTTTATTGAATAAGAGAAAACTAAATAAACTATAATTAAATGGATTTGACATAAGCACACTAACATGATAGCAATTTTTCAATTGTCATTAAGAATATACCTTACCTAGTCATTCTTATCGATCACATCCATCTCAGTTATAAGAAAAATTGGAAATAATATCATTTTGGATTTAATTTTTTAATATCTATAAGCACATTCGAATAAAAAGTAACGCCCGGAAACTCAACTTTCGTCCTTATAAAATAAACTACTATTTTAAATGCTTTCCAATGATGTATGAGAAATAGGGGTTGCTATTTAGTTTATTTTTTTTTGTTAATATTGGTGGCGCTTAGTGGGTTCGTGGGGACAGTGCTGTATTTCGGCATTTAAATTCCCTCTTAGTGTCCGAGAAACGGCTTTATTACTTTTTTGCTATCATTTTTAGTTCATGAGATGTATATAGGCATTGTAAGTTTTTAAATTGTCACCCCGTATATACATTCTTGTTTTTATTTAATTTGAAAATAATGACCATACCATTTATGAGCTGAAAAGTACGCCTTTCTCCGATCACTATCCAAAGTAGGTTTTTGCACATTCAATTCTAACTGGAAAGTTGAAGTTTTCCGCGATTTGTCATAATTTGATTCTAGTGCGCCAAAGTTACTTTGAGCTTGTAGTACCCAAATAAAAGAAAGGTGGTCTTTATTAAAGCTAATTCGTATTTTTAAAACAAAATGTAGACAAATCTGAATATTTTAGCTCTTTAGTTGAACATCTAATATTCAAGGGTAATATAACGAGACCTTGATAAACAAGATCTTGATAAACAAGAACTTGATAAACGAGACCTTGATAAATAGTCGACTATTTTTAGTATATCTAAATTTTGAGTGTTTTTGATATCAATTTGTCGAGACATACTTTGGTCATTAATAATCTGAATAGAGTCCGAGAGCTTTTGCTCGAGTACTCTTATTCTTTGATTATTAATGACAAAATTAGGTCGAGAAAAATACACGAAAAATTTAGTAACAATAGAAATGGGCGGAAATTTATCAAGGTCGAGTTATATTTTATGAGATTATTTTTTGTAGAATAATTGGCATTAGACTTTTGTCTTTTTACCAAAGAAAAATTAAAAGTTGTCGTTGCTTAGGTTTTCAATATTCTTTTGTTTTAAATCCTTGTATGATATTTACTTAAGAATTGTACTAATAAGTCGTATACTTCTTTATTAAATGTGGAAAGGAGTATTAGATTATTTCTAGAGCCCTAAAAAAACTGTTATTTTCGATTCATTTTGAAACATTCCACGAGATACTTGGTACTCTGACAATAAATATATTTCACAGTAGCGGTTATTAAATATTACACCTATTATCAAGTATGCGAATTGCTGTCAACATATATGGATATCAAGCACCATGCATATAAGAGAGTCAGTGAAAAATAGTCGATTTATTTGATTCTGATTGATTCTAAATTGCGATGTGATTTGTTAAAATGTCAAAGTTGACAGGCAACGGAAATAATCAAACCCATCTCCCTTAATATTTAAACGATAATTATTGAAATATTATAAATAGATTTTGTCCACGACCACTTAATAATAAATCAATATTCTACCTCCTAACTAAAAGCATATGGTACCCATATATCACGGAGTGAATTATGATAATTCACGCTTTTGTAATTCTGGCACATTCCGGCAGATATCTAAAGATAGGCGATACTTTTCATAAGCATATTTTCTAGATCGAAAAATAAATCGAAAAATCGAAAAATCGAAAAATCGAAAAATCGAAAAATCGAAAAATCGAAAAATCGAAAAATCGAAAAATCGAAAAATCGAAAAATCGAAAATCGAAAATCGAAAATCGAAAATCGTAAATCGTAAATCGAAAATCGAAAATCGAAAATCGAAAATCGAAAATCGAAAATCGAAAATCGAAAATCGAAAATCGAAAATCGAAAATCGAAAATCGAAAATCGAAAATCGAAAATCGAAAATCGAAAATCGAAAATCGAAAATCGAAAATCGAAAATCGAAAATCGAAAATCGAAAATCGAAAATCGAAAATCGAAAATCGAAAATCGAAAATCGAAAATCGAAAAGTCGAAAATCGAAAATCGAAAATCGAAAATCGAAAATCGAAAATCGAAAATCGAAAATCGAAAATCGAAAATCGAAAATCGAAAATCGAAAATCGAAAATCGAAAATCGAAAATCGAAAATCGAAAATCGAAAATCGAAAATCGAAAATCGAAAATCGAAAATCGAAAATCGAAAATCGAAAATCGAAAATCGAAAATCGAAAATCGAAAATCGAAAATCGAAAATCGAAAATCGAAAATCGAAAATCGAAAATCGAAAATCGAAAATCGAAAATCGAAAATCGAAAATCGAAAATCGAAAATCGAAAATCGAAAATCGAAAATCGAAAATCGAAAATCGAAAATCGAAAATCGAAAATCGAAAATCGAAAATCGAAAATCGAAAATCGAAAATCGAAAATCGAAAATCGAAAATCGAAAATCGAAAATCGAAAATCGAAAATCGAAAATCGAAAATCGAAAATCGAAAATCGAAAATCGAAAATCGAAAATCGAAAATCGAAAATCGAAAATCGAAAATCGAAAATCGAAAATCGAAAATCGAAAATCGAAAATCGAAAATCGAAAATCGAAAATCGAAAATCGAAAATCGAAAATCGAAAATCGAAAATCGAAAATCGAAAATCGAAAATCGAAAATCGAAAATCGAAAATCGAAAATCGAAAATCGAAAATCGAAAATCGAAAATCGAAAATCGAAAATCGAAAATCGAAAATCGAAAATCGAAAATCGAAAATCGAAAATCGAAAATCGAAAATCGAAAATCGAAAATCGAAAATCGAAAATCGAAAATCGAAAATCGAAAATCGAAAATCGAAAATCGAAAATCGAAAATCGAAAATCGAAAATCGAAAATCGAAAATCGAAAATCGAAAATCGAAAATCGAAAATCGAAAATCGAAAATCGAAAATCGAAAATCGAAAATCGAAAATCGAAAATCGAAAATCGAAAATCGAAAATCGAAAATCGAAAATCGAAAATCGAAAATCGAAAATCGAAAATCGAAAATCGAAAATCGAAAATCGAAAATCGAAAATCGAAAATCGAAAATCGAAAATCGAAAATCGAAAATCGAAAATCGAAAATCGAAAATCGAAAATCGAAAATCGAAAATCGAAAATCGAAAATCGAAAATCGAAAATCGAAAATCGAAAATCGAAAATCGAAAATCGAAAATCGAAAATCGAAAATCGAAAATCGAAAATCGAAAATCGAAAATCGAAAATCGAAAATCGAAAATCGAAAATCGAAAATCGAAAATCGAAAATCGAAAATCGAAAATCGAAAATCGAAAATCGAAAATCGAAAATCGAAAATCGAAAATCGAAAATCGAAAATCGAAAATCGAAAAGTTAAAAAGTGGAAAAAACAACAGTTAGTTACCTATGTTTAATAAAATTTTCCATTCTACACTTAACTTTTATTTAATAAAGAAACCATAAAGGTCGTGGACAAAGTATAGTATTAGACTCGCAATTTATGGCCAATATTCACTCGGGTGACTTGCGCCCCTCGCCTACGGCTCGGGACGCAAACGTCACCGTGCGTGAATAATGGCTACCATAAATTGCTCGTTTAATAATATACTATTCCCGTTTTCAATCTGCACGCAAGTAGGTAAAACAACATAATACACGATTCGCTAACGGTGTCGGTCAAATAAACATTGAAGTAAAATTTGAATTTGGTAATATAGTGTTATTGTAGAAAAAATCTTGTGTAATATGAGCACTTTCCACTCTTAATAAATAAATAAATAGCGATTATTCATAAGCAGTAATTATTATTATTCATTTGAACACACAACTTCACAAAAACTAAAGCTCCTTAAAATTGGAATGCAGACGACACATTTTACACTACTATAATACATCATTTAGCGCAGTGTGGTCGTAGGAAAAATATATTGCACTATTTGAAAATGTATTTCCTGGACTCTAGCGTTTCCGCACACGCGCGAAATACTTTACTTTCCACATCAGTTAAGTAATATACTACTGATTCCTAACAAATATTTTATTATAAACTTAATACATGAAATAATATTTTGCGACGAAAAAAGGTAATCAATAAATTTATACACATCTGGAACATTATGCACCGTCTTTATATTTTTTAATATATACATATAATTTGCACCTTGTACACTAAAAAAAAAAGGAAAATATAAGCTGTACATTAAACTATAATCACAAAATGTCGAGAAGAAGGCTTCGCAGCCAAAGTCTGTCGAAAACAAATAAAAAATCAAACTTATGTTTGTCCACAGAAATAATTCTACCAACAGAAACACTGCAACACTTTTCTATTTTTTTGTAATAGAGTAGTTAGTCGTCTTTTAACATACTGAGAGGATTGGTCTTTCCAGCTCTGGGCGAAGAAGAAATACTGGGAATACTGGAAATACCTAAAAAAAACCATTTCATTAAATAATCTTGCACAAAATATCGAATATTATTATATATTCTGGAGACAACCAATATTATTATGTTATACAACTTCTACAACCTTCGATCTAAACCAATGAGGTTGAATAATATGGAGATGACATGCCAAAAAAAAAAACGACAGCCTTTCCCCTCCCTTAGAAGCAATGTTATAGTTGTCGAAGAGCTGTCAATTTTTTTTTTTTCAAAACTTAAATATTTCAGCGTTAATTCTGTCCTTTTTTATTTATTATTTTACATAAACATCTTGACCAAGTGTACCAAACCTAATTATACAAAATACACAATGAAGAAACGAAAGAAAAAGTCCGTTTTAAGTTTTCAGAAGTAAGTTTAAGGACTGTACTTTTTCATAATTCCTATTTTTTACTTATAGTACGATTTTCAAATATAAGATATCTTAAAATTTAATTTGTGGAGGTCTAAACCAAATATTCTGTTGTGATCAATTAATTTTTAGGACGAATTTTTAGATAAAAGTGAGTTTAGGATCAGATTAAAGAAGAACGTTGTTCCGACATTAAATTACTGTTTAGTGTAGCATAAAATAATGGTATTTACAGTAAAACTTAAATAACTAACTATTTATAATAAAATTTAAACAACTAATTTTAACTTTATAATAAAACTTAAATGATAAATATAGTGCTGTACTAACAATAATTACTTACATTTCTGATTGTTTTTTATTATTTAAAAAATAAATTTATTTGCTAACAATTTTATTAACTGTCATTAAAAAACTATAATAACGTTAATATTATCTATACAATTTAAAGTACATCTTCTCTTACATATCTGAATAATGTTTAAGTTCTTCACACTATGAGGCAAATTATTGTATTGAAAAGTCCATTGTCGAAAAGATCAGTTGGTATCATAGAAATAGTATAGAAAGCCGATTCCTTATATCAAAAATGAAACCATAAGGAGAAAATAGTGTGTCGGAGCTCATGCGTATAACCGTGCTGGCGCGAACAGGACCGGTGCAAGTTTTTTATTGATCGAACAAATAGTTCGCACGATATTTCAATCATACATTTTTAGAGATGATTCTATACAAAAAACGATTAAAAAAATTTCAAGTTAAGGTAAATATGGTTCTGACAGTCCTTATTAAGAAAGATATGGCATAAAATATGAATTAGTTAATTTTCGGCAATCATTAGTACAGTAGTCATGAGATTTTGCTTGTGATATTAAAAATACTTTCCAGAAAAACCACGTGCTCCGGTTTTGACTACGTTTATTATTAAACAGCGAAATTATATACAAAAACTTTAATCCACAATCTAAATTAGGTACTATCACAAGAAAATCACTGTTAAATAATTAATTACTTAACCAAAAACTAAAATACTTTTTAGGTACCTACGTAACCAGAAAGGAGCTGGACCATTTATCCTAATATTGATTTTCTCTCTCCCTACGGTAAAACTTAAAACAATAACAAATTGCCTATCTACTAGGGTCGGTAACTAAACGTATATACATAATGGGCGGATTTTGTTTATACTTAACATTACACTCGCGCATTTAAATATAACTATGCATATAAATATTTACAAACAAAAATACTTTTCCAAACAGGCAATCATTAGTACTGTAGTCACGAGATTTTGCTTGTGATTTGACATCTTATTTGATAATATCATTTGCTACAACTAAATTTAATCTGGGGAGTGCAAAATAGGGCCCAGGAATATTATGTTCGATATTTTTTTACATTTTGTCAGCCGAGACTATGAGTCGTTAGACAGAAAACCTTTCATGTTACCATTTTCAATATAAATTAAAAAATTAAAAAATACTACTACATTTACTTGGTACATATTTTATTTTAATTTTGAACCTTTTTAAAAGGGTCTTTCGGTTCCATAATAAAAATTAGTTGCTGCTTACTAGAAACATTCTATATAGCCTAAATCAATTTATAGTTTGTTTTAGATCAATTTAATACAAAGATTTAAAGTTTTTAGTCGATGATAACATTCCACACCAGCACATTGCACATTTTATAAATAATAGGAATAAACTTGTAAATCATTAATTTGGTAGTTATCTCACTCATATGATTTTTTTGTTTATATGACTATTTCGATTTCTAAATATATTTTGGCCTTACAATACGAAGCGTTTTGTATCTACCACTTTTTTAATGAAATGAATGTTGGCAGGCGTGTACCTTTTTCGGAACAAGAGGCGTTTTAACGAAGGAAATGATTTTCGAACTATCTAGTTAGTTTTCGGAAAAATAGAAAACGTTTGAAGAAAGTTGTCAATAACAGTTTGTCGTTCATGTGTTTCATTTTGATCAGCTTTCATACTAAATTGCGTAGAATATTTTTCCGATTCAAAATCGAGATTCTCGTTATTTCCACAGTTTATTTATAATACCTTCTAAACTGGATTTATCTATCATTTTATATACTTTATAATATATGTTCATGCCCTACTTTTCACTTTATTAACAATTTTTTTTAACATACTTCAAAATGGTAGGATATTCTCAATTCGTTGAAATATTTTTTTATGTATGTTGAGCGATAATTCTTTACCACGTTGCCCGATTTCTAGGATTATTTTTGTTAGAAAAGGAAACAGTTTTATATACATTAAGTCAAGATCTGAAGATGGGATCCATAAGAAAATCATTAACATCTTTATTTTTAAAGTAGGTTTTTTTTTTAAATTTCTTTAAACCTTACTGGTTCGAACGCGGTAAGGAATGAAGAAATGTAAATAATTGTTGTGCCAGCCAAAAAGCGAAGAGGAAGTACCGATTTAAATATCGAGTGACAGAAGAGTTCCTAAGATTGTTGAGATCGGGTTTATGTTTTAAAATGCCTTAAAACCGATATCGATAATGTCTCCCCGTCGCTGGGCAGCCTGTATATAAATATACAGCTCTCTATTTACATAATTATAATTCTTAGGTAGGTTTAGATTTGCAGACATAAATCTTGTAATAAATATAACAGCTGCCTAATACATTGATTACATTTTCATTAGCCAATGTAAAAATGTCTTTTATTGTACCTAGGATTTGACTAAACACTACACAAAACTAAAAATAAAATGCCACTTTCATCGTGTAATTAATGCCGCGTTTGAGAATCCACATCGGATGCATTTTTTACATCTCGAGCGTTTTTTATCCACATCGGACACATCTGTCCCATTACATTTACGTATACTGAATCACGTGATCAAAGATTTACTACTTACTACATCTCAGATGCATCCGATGTGGATTCTCAAACGCGGCATAAATAATAAACTACAAACGGTCCTGTAAGGGCAGCGTCATATAGCCTTGAAACACCGGATTTTAGTGCTATTGCCAGGTCAATATTGAATTTGTAGGTGAATCGCTTATTGAACATTAAAAATACGGTATTAATGACATTAATACGGTATTTGTATATATTTTTGGGAATGTAATTACACATAAATATTATTAGTTGATTATTTAAATGTGTATAAGTTATTTTGTGGCGATATTTCGTAGATATAAACTGTTTAAATCATATAATTTAAAAATTAATTAATTTAAAATTCTTTTCTGTTAGGTATGTTTAATATATTTGGCAACACTACAGGGACAAGTCATGCATATTGCGCAAGCTTCTAGACACACTATTTTGCGATGTCAGGCGCAGAGACACGTTTTTATGCACAGTAGGTTTCAATTTCTGCTTAAATGTTATGTTTATATTGGTCTTCTATATTATTTCTATGGTTGGTAGTAACTGTAGAAATATAAGTATTATCTGCCTCAGGTCAGATAGTTATGCACATCTGTTATATATCTATTGTTCTTAATAAATGTTCAGGAAGTAATTTATGTTTTATTTTATATACAAGAGTCATTGTATTTAGAAATAACATTATCACTCAATAATTCTGTTGCTTGTAACATGGTTTCAATATACATACTTGTATAACGATAACATCCTATAATACGAGGCAAGGCATGATTCTGCTTTTTTGAAGTACACTTTTTGCGGTAGTGCTCTACAAATATAGATGAACAGTAATTTAAATGTAAGATAATCGATTTGTAGATTTTGACTATTCTCTAAGGTATGTACTCATTATTTTCATTATATTTATTAGTTACATATTCTGCATGTTTAGAAAATGTTAAATGTTCAGAATATAAAGAATACAAATTTTTTGAAAACACATCAAAACATATAACACAAATTTGTTTAGAATGTGAAAAATTATTATTAGAAACTGTAAAATTTGCTTTAAAATAATTCATATTTTCCGAATATCATGCAGCACAGTCGATAAATATATTAATATCTAACTAATGTATCTGACTAAACCTAAAGATAGTGATTATAGAACAAGTCATGTTTAAGGTGGACTTGTCAATATTTATCTAATCTAATTAAGTCGCAAAAGAGTCAACAAATAATGTAGAAGTCACACTAGCGTAATAAATTGGATTAATTTTGAATTAGATACGTTGAAACAAATCTTAGGTATATAACTCATTTAAAAATTGTAATTCTGCAAAGGCGAGTTTAATTAGAACTAAATACGACCCTGCTTAGACTACCATTTAAGCCACGCCCAGTGGGGGACATTTTTAACAACACATATCTTATGGGAAACAATTACCTCATGGCATCTCCATGAGTAATATGAGTAATATCACATACTTTGATTTTATACAGTAATATACATTCATGATCTATACGCATATAATTATAGCGGGCATAGCTAAGGGGGGGGGGGGGGGCAGCTGTTCAATCGCCGCAAGCTTTGAAAATGTCTTAAAGTCGTTGAATTTCGATTTCAAAACCTTCTTGGGGTTATTTAAAAAATAATCTTAACAAATAAAAAAAATCAAAATTGCTTCTGAAGTTACGTTGCTAATCTAAATTTAAAGGCAGTTGCAATAGAAATAAAAAAAAATCAAAATTGCTTCTGAAGTTCCGTTGCTAATCTAGATTTAAAGGCAGTTGCAATAGATTTGGTTAAATATTCAGAGCAATTGGAACATATCGTAAAACTAGCGGAGGAGACAGTGGAAGCTATCATGAATGAGATGCGAGCAATGATCATGGAAGTGGATCTAGAAATAAGTATGTCCCGATTAACAACAAAACAGTAATTCCTTGCCAACCCACTAGTATCAACACCTGAAGAGTACTTCAAAATATCTGTTTTAATACCATACTTAGAATATTTTTGTAATTCTTTGAAGGAGCGTTTCAGTGGCAAGCAGGGGCCGACCTTTGAACTACAGGATCTTTACCCTACCAAAGTTAGAGAGTTATCTGAAGACATCTTTAAATCTTCCGGATCAGAATTGGAAGAAAAGTGAAGTGAGAAAATCTGTTTAAAACCGAAAACTAAATGCATTATTTAGAAATTATGAAAATGAAAAATCTCCAATTCCCCTTTGAAATTAAACCCTTATATCCCTAAAATGAAAATAAACCAAGGAAAAATTAAGAAAGCTGAGAATTAAAGAAATAAATATGAGTTTTCGGAAAATTTGTTCTAGTATAATTATAAATTATAGTCCTTCTACACGATGTCAAAAAGGGTGGCTTTAAGGAAAATCGAAGTAACTGAGATTGGATGAGAATTTGTATGTACCGACGAGAATTGGAATCTGATTTACTTCAAATTTGCGAATTAGAATATCAATACATAAGTATGTGTGTTGGTAGCTCAATTTGCAGAAAATAAACGGCTCAAGTTCGAGGTTTCGGGTTCGACTTCCGGCCGAAGCACTCATTTTTTCTTTCTTTAATTCTCAGCTTTTTCAATTTTTCTTTGGTTTGTTTTAACTTTGGGGATATGAAGGTGTAATTTTCATAATTATATAGGTGGAAATGGATATTTTTTATAATTTCCAAAAATTAAAACTGTGGCACCGGTTTTGCACTTTGAAGAATGAAGAAGATGCCAACCTCAAACTTCGTGTCCGTTTTAGCTAAGACCGACTTTTACCCAGCAATTAAAAATTCTCGCACACAACTACTTCCATTGAGAGGGTCAACATCCTCAGGATAGTAAAACCCTGCTGAGGTCCACAATGGCGTAAGAAAGAATAAGAGGGCTGCGTATGATCAGTCTACATAGAAATCTAGTATCAGACAACTTCCAGAAAATGGTTTTGAAAAAATTCGCAGAAAAGAAAACAAGAAGGTTAACTTTATTTTAGATTTTTTGTACTGCGTCTTCAAATCATTATTAAAATAAAATTTCTACTTTCACTTCTTGCCACTTCCTTAAAACTGATTTCGGTTTACTTCCTGCTTCCGAGTGCCTAAATCAAAGACTAGTATTCATGCTGCCCCCCCCCCTCTCCCTGAATCAAAGTCTGGCTACGCCCACGATAATTATTGTACAATAAAACACTATAATCTAGAAAATTTATTTTTCTATTGTGAATGCTGTTAGTCACAAAAAATTTAAATATAACCCCGATAATTCCGCTTTATTGTTATTACTTGGTTATTTCTAATAAAGTCACGCCTAGTGGTCCTATTTTATGTTGAGAACGATACATGTGTAGGTGTCATCTTAAATCTTAAACCATCAGCTCTAGTAACAGGTTTAGGTGAATTTTGAGTAGAATGAAAGGAAATTTACGAGTGGCTCCTGGAGATAACATAAGGAAAATTAGATTTTCCTTAACAAAAATTAAAGATATTTTTTGCCCATAATTTTCAAGCAAACCGTGTTCACCAAATGATTAACTAATAGAACTAGGCTTCGGAAAACCAAAGGCTTTATTGTTGCAAGTGGCTAAAGGATTGAAATAAGGGCGTTATCTTATAAGGAAAAAATCGACATTTTAACCAATTTTCCACACAAGCCCATCGAATGTATGAAAAAATACATAGTCACTAATCCGAAAAACTTATTGGTTTGAATGACCCGAATAGATAAGTGCATTTTGGGGTCAGAAAATATTTCTGTTAAGAAAAATCGAATTTCTATATGTTATCCCCAAGAGCCACTTCCTTTTATTTTACTTAAGATCGATGTACTTTCAACCCGCTTCGAGGCTTGTATGTGAAAATTGGGCACCTAATTCGGTCATTAGCTGACGGTCTATCTCCTTTCCATCCTACATCAACGGTTTTTAAAACTAACTTTGTAACCTTTAATTGTATGCCCACTATCAAATTTACAATATTGGGATTACTATGATAACACTTTCACGCATATTGGTGTAACGCAAACTCTTTACCTTTGAAGCACATAATTAAATCGACAAAACAATCCTTTCATTTCAGATTTTAATTGTTATTGTTATTATACCTTGTATCACAACATATATGAAATTACCTTAGATGGAATAATAATTTATCTTACCTTGTCTTACACTAAGACACTCCAACCACTCCGTCATACTGATCTGTCTATCTTTGTTGGTATCACAGTACCTCGGTAACTTTTTACCGCACTTTCTCAATCCCTTCACGCCGCCCACCATGTCCTTGAAGGCCTTCCACTCGGCCCTTTCCAACATTTTGTTTTTGTTCTTGTCGAAAATGACGAAACTCCACGTCGCGACTTGTTCTTCTTTCGACTCTATCCAAGCAAGATTGTTGAAGCTGCTGAAAAAAACGTTATTTATAAATAATAATTTATGAATTAAGAGATAGTTACAATTCGACAGATATAGCTGAAGCCGCCAACGCCATGTGCGCAATGCATAAAAGAGCTGAGCTCAGATTGTTCCAGTTTTTCGAGGTGATCACTGGGAGCTTAGTACATTAACCTCGAAGTGCATTTTGAGACATTACCAAATATGATGTTTTATGTTCACCATCTCGTGAAATTGAACATTTGGTTTTAAAACGTATGCAGGAGAAAGCAAATTAATATTAATTTCATATAAAGTTCAAGGCCTTGAACACAGGTGTGTTTCAGTTAAGCGATTCAATTAATATTGTCGGTTAATGTTCGGAGGCGGTTCGTGAGACACCTTAAGTCGTTTTTAACACCCTATCACCGAATTCTAAGTTCAAAATGTAAAAATATGTAAGCATACCGTACCTAGTATTTGTACCGTTCGTGATTTCTGACATTTTATTGTGCAAAAAGTTGAGCAGATCCTTCAAAAATATGAATTTCTTATCATCGGGACAACCCTTCATGACCCTGGTGTTTGTTTTCAAGTGATCACAATTGGGCGTGCCATTCTTGACAGAAGTACCCGGAATATTCTTGCCTGTATCTTCATTGACACACCAACAGTAACCTGCGGATTTGTAACACTGGACCTGAAAAATTACTGACATTAGAACGAAGTTTATTTCTACTTTAATATAACCAGTAAGGAAAGATAAGGGAACCATGACTTTATGCGTTTTTGCGTTACTTACGATTAAAGAAGAAAATTATTTAAGTAAAAGTTGTTTGTTGTGATGTCATTCTCTACAATTTTTGTCGTATACATGATTTCTCTATAACGAACCGCAATGGAGAAAATTTGACGAAAACTAAAAATTGAATTTTTTACAGTATTTTCGTTAGCAATGAAGATATGAAAAAAATGTGTCGAATAAAATGTGTTTTTTATTTATTTTTATTTATTTTTATTTATTTTTATTTATTTTTATTTATTTTTATTTATTTTTATTTATTTTTATTTATTTTTATTTATTTTTATTTATTTTTATTTATTTTTATTTATTTTTATTTATTTTTATTTATTTTTATTTATTTTTATTTATTTTTATTTATTTTTATTTATTTTTATTTATTTTTATTTATTTTTATTTATTTTTATTTATTTTTATTTATTTTTATTTATTTTTATTTATTTTTATTTATTTTTATTTATTTTTATTTATTTTTATTTATTTTTATTTATTTTTATTTATTTTTATTTATTTTTATTTATTTTTATTTATTTTTATTTATTTTTATTTATTTTTATTTATTTTTATTTATTTTTATTTATTTTTATTTATTTTTATTTATTTTTATTTATTTTTATTTATTTTTATTTATTTTTATTTATTTTTATTTATTTTTATTTATTTTTATTTATTTTTATTTATTTTTATTTATTTTTATTTATTTTTATTTATTTTTATTTATTTTTATTTATTTTTATTTATTTTTATTTATTTTTATTTATTTTTATTTATTTTTATTTATTTTTATTTATTTTTATTTATTTTTATTTATTTTTATTTATTTTTATTTATTTTTATTTATTTTTATTTATTTTTATTTATTTTTATTTATTTTTATTTATTTTTATTTATTTTTATTTATTTTTATTTATTTTTATTTATTTTTATTTATTTTTATTTATTTTTATTTATTTTTATTTATTTTTATTTATTTTTATTTATTTTTATTTATTTTTATTTATTTTTATTTATTTTTATTTATTTTTATTTATTTTTATTTATTTTTATTTATTTTTATCCATTTTTATTTATTTTTAATTATTTTTATTTATTTTTATTTATTTTTATTTATTTTTTTTATTTTTATTTATTTTTATTTATTTTTATTTATTTTTATTTATTTTTATTTATTTTTATTTATTTTTATTTATTTTTATTTATTTTTATTTATTTTTATTTATTTTTATTTATTTTTATTTATTTTTATTTATTTTTATTTATTTTTATTTATTTTTATTTATTTTTATTTATTTTTATTTATTTTTATTTATTTTTATTTATTTTTATTTATTTTTATTTATTTTTATTTATTTTTATTTATTTTTATTTATTTTTATTTATTTTTATTTATTTTTATTTATTTTTATTTATTTTTATTTATTTTTATTTATTTTTATTTATTTTTATTTATTTTTATTTATTTTTATTTATTTTTATTTATTTTTATTTATTTTTATTTATTTTTATTTATTTTTATTTATTTTTATTTATTTTTATTTATTTTTATTTATTTTTATTTATTTTTATTTATTTTTATTTATTTTTATTTATTTTTATTTATTTTTATTTATTTTTATTTATTTTTATTTATTTTTATTTATTTTTATTTATTTTTATTTATTTTTATTTATTTTTATTTATTTTTATTTATTTTTATTTATTTTTATTTATTTTTATTTATTTTTATTTATTTTTATTTATTTTTATTTATTTTTATTTATTTTTATTTATTTTTATTTATTTTTATTTATTTTTATTTATTTTTATTTATTTTTATTTATTTTTATTTATTTTTATTTATTTTTATTTATTTTTATTTATTTTTATTTATTTTTATTTATTTTTATTTATTTTTATTTAATTTTATTTATTTTTATTTATTTTTATTTATTTTTATTTATTTTTATTTATTTTTATTTATTTTTATTTATTTTTATTTATTTTTATTTATTTTTATTTATTTTTATTTATTTTTATTTATTTTTATTTATTTTTATTTATTTTTATTTATTTTTATTTATTTTTATTTATTTTTATTTATTTTTATTTATTTTTATTTATTTTTATTTATTTTTATTTATTTTTATTTATTTTTATTTATTTTTATTTATTTTTATTTATTTTTATTTATTTTTATTTATTTTTATTTATTTTTATTTATTTTTATTTATTTTTATTTATTTTTATTTATTTTTATTTATTTTTATTTATTTTTATTTATTTTTATTTATTTTTATTTATTTTTATTTATTTTTATTTATTTTTATTTATTTTTATTTATTTTTATTTATTTTTATTTATTTTTATTTATTTTTATTTATTTTTATTTATTTTTATTTATTTTTATTTATTTTTATTTATTTTTATTTATTTTTATTTATTTTTATTTATTTTTATTTATTTTTATTTATTTTTATTTATTTTTATTTATTTTTATTTATTTTTATTTATTTTTATTTATTTTTATTTATTTTTATATATTTTCAATTTTCAAGTTCCTACCTTTAAAAAAATCGATGCTTCCATACGAACTTTTAACCCCCGTTTTCCCCCCTTAAAATGTGAAAATCTAAAACCCCTTAAACACGTCATTATTTATTTATGCTCAGTAGCTGTATTTCAAATTTTCATGTTTCACTACCACTATGCAAAAAATCATGTCTGTGAAGAAGAAAAACAAATCTATCCCACAGGATCCGTATGTTTTTCAGGGATAAAAAGTAGCCTATGTGCTATTCCAGCCGTTATTGCGTCATTGAGCAACAAACATACATCACATCCATCCAAAATTTCGCATTTATATATTAGTAGGATTTATTTAATATTTTCGCAACCTGCTAAATTAATTAATTAAAAATTCACTTGATCTGAGAAGGGATCGACCTCACAACACGTCCATTGTCGTTCTAAGCATTCAATCTAGGGACTTCGATCAAGGAGCCACTTGAAAAATTCTTACTTTAATAGAATAAGATTTCAAACTTCTGCTGATAGAATGAATCGTAATTGATTTAATTTGTCAATTTTTAATGGACAATTCTCTTAAAAAAAGTGTTTATATATAGATGGGTATTATCTGGTAAGCTAAATAAATAATGATCTAAGATGGACGTCCACTGGACGTCAAAATAATACTAAACTTAAAATTAAATCCAAAAACAGACGTCCTCTGGGCATCGATATGCAGCTGTCAAATTAATGATCATAAACGGACGTACACTGGATGTCCGAATACGGATATGGACGTTCTGGCCCTCAGATGCATCTAAAATGGACGTTCATTGGACTATGTGTGCTGTCTGGGTTTATAAATAATTTGGCAATATGACTATTCAATTCGTTAATTTTGATTTTAGCGTCCTCTAGCGGGATAAAAACATATTGTAAAGTGGTATCTTAAATTTGTTATTTTAGTTAAGTGTGATTAAAGTTTATATTTCTTAACGTTATAGATCTGCACGATTTTTAAATTATTTAAGTTTATGTTTCATTAAAATGTTTTGATATATTGTGCATTAAATTATTATTAAAACTAGCTTAAGTGTCACAACTTACAATACGTAACAGTTTTTTGTCCCGATAAAAACAGGGCGTCAAATGAATAGTCATATTGCTAAATTCTCCACAAAATTACCTTTCAAATGCTGTATTACTTAACCATATACTATTTAAAAAAATAGGGGGTTGCTGCCGGACTCCAGGAGTTGTATTTCTGGGTATGAATTTTATATATGACAATTATTCATCTCCTTGCTAATAAAAGGTGGTGTTTTTTGTTTTCTTAAATTTACGAAAATGAGAAGTTATTTCGACTGGCTGGTTTTGAAATGAAAGCACTGAATATGACACAAAACCATTTTTATTGTAAAGAAATTAATGATTTCATTCCGTGAATTTCTTCATAAACATACTTTTTAAACCTTTTGAACCAATACATTATATTATAACTTGTTTGTTATAACTGTTTAACTGAAATACACTTTTTTTAAATATTAATACAAATCGTATACCATTTCTTTTGAAACCCATCTATTTTTTTAAAAAGACGAATTTTTGTGTGTCATTTATGTTTAAAATGAAAATTCCATCGACAACTTTTTAAACATCAGAAGTGCTACTACTTTACAATAAACCATTAATTACCTAAACCAACCCTGGCATCCAATATGTTTAGAAGAAAGTCATATTTAGTGAGAATGATTGAAAATAATTAGGATTTTCAACACCTATACCCATTTAAAGTTCAAGGTCAGAAATCTCATTCCAAAATCATTTTATGTTTTGCCGGGTTTCGCATCTGGATAATCTGTGCTAAGGGCTTGTGCCTGCACAGAGGCGTATTTAGTATTAATTTGCGGTCAAAAAATATGTATATTTTACAATGACATTACAGGAAAATCATTTGTTGAATATTTTAAATAATTTCTAAATGAAGCGAAAGACCGAAATTTTAAAATTTTTCATTTGATTTTTCAACCACAAGAAAACCATCGGCACTAAAAAATTGTATTACAGGTGCTTCTACCTTTTCATATCGTCCATCAGGCGTACATACTGGCACATACAACATATATCCTTCTGATAAGGCCGTTTTTTGATCTGATAAACAGTCGGTTGGATCCTCTGCAACTTCTGAAGTATCGTCGTCCATCCCACCCATTGATCCCAATGCCGAATTGAGAACTAAACAAAAACAACAAACATAAAATTTCCAATTAAAAAAGTTTTCAATTTTTTTAATTCATATAATTGTGCATTTTACCAATGGTCGAGACGATGGGAGAAATTTTAATGGCTTATAATTGTGTTTAACTGACAATACGTATCTATCTATAATAAAAAACTTTTTTACCTTTTTTCAAACATTTTTATTAATGTTATTCAAACATTAAAATCCGTCAAAACAAATTCTAGAAGAGTGGACATTTACACAGACTCGCTTTAGACTGAGAGCTACCGGCCTTAAGGTAGGACCATTAGGAAGTGTCATCTGCAAATATTTAGTTTAGAATCCCTGCAAAGGAGACGTCAGACAACTCATTGTTGTCAAAAATATCGGATAAAAAAAAGATCGTACCTCCGGCTGAAAATTTACATATCACCTCTTTGAAGGTAACATATGAGGTAAGCAAATAGTCAGATGGTTAGGCCACTGCTAAAGAGCTGCCAGAAGCCTTCAATTTGTAATTTTTTGTAGAAATGTGCAATACACATGTTTGATTAGATAACTCACATAAGTATCCATGACTCACATAGTTAAGCACTCTCAACATGCGTTCAACCTGCATTTGGTGACCGGGCTTCAATTCCCGATGAAAGCAGTCTTTTTTTTATATTTATTTATTTTGTAAATATTGGAAAATTGAAAAAATTACGTATTATCGTTTTTTTAGTCGATATTTTTTATAACTTTGAGTTGTCGGACGTCTCCTTTTCAGATGACACTTCCTGATACTCCCGCCAACAACTTCACAAAATTTTAGGCGAATCGTACCGTGCGGCCGTTAGATCTTATACTACTTACATCAATTATGTTAATAAAAAATCGTTCTTAACAAAATTCAGTGGCCCAAGCAGCATGCATCTTCTTATTAAGCAAGGAGTATCCATACTGGTAATTTGGATACTATCACGGGTATTCCAGGCAATAAGACTTCCAACCGTGCAGCTAAAGAGGCTTCTTTGTCAGCGAAAAACATACACCTATATACAGACATCCAAAACTTTTTCAAAAATAAAGTTAAAAGATGGATAACCAAATGGGATACAATCTCATAGAAACTCTGTGATATTCAACCAAATATCGAACTGCTTAAAATTCCTTCTCTCTCAAGAACGAGCTACCGAAGATCTAACAATGTTGCTTCCTCTTACCATTCAGAATATTATTCATTATAGACTGCCCAGACTTTGCGAACCACAGGAGAATCTACACTACAAACTACCTCCGAATCTTAGTTCTAAAGACCAAATTACAAATAATATAATTAAAGACTTTATTATCCTATATACTCGTAATTTATAAATATTCAATTGCTCTTGATATTTGTATCATAGTATTTTTTACCTGATTTTTGTGTTGACAATTTCGATTGGGTTAGCAATCATTTGCTACTACCGAGTTGACTATTAATGTTGATTATCAGATGACGCCAGACGGCGCAAGAGCTGTAAATGTATTGTTGAATGTTCGCTAAAAAACGACTCACCTTCGTGCGGCGTGGACTTCCCCGGTGCGAAGGGATCTTCGTAGTCGGCCGTGTCGTCGTCGCCGTCGCTGTCGTTGGATGTGTTCTGGCTGCTGCCGTCTGGATTCAGCGACAAGAACACACGCAAAGAAACTATTTAAGTTCAAAACAAAGTACGCGAATGCTAAACCTAACTAGGTTAGTGCTCATCTAAAGGAGGAGTTAAAAAGCGACAAACAAAATCAAACTTTAAGATAATAATAGTAATAATATTGTTGTAGCTATATAATTAATTCCAATTCAACAGGAATTTAGGTATTTTATTTGTTTTTGTCCAAAATTTAAAATATAGGTATTATTTTGTGAAAATAAAAAGTAGCCGTAATAATAGGTATTTAGGGCAAAGGTAGGTAGACTATCTACAACTATCTACGATATTTAAGGACGGGATATCCATCAGGTTTATGTCAAATAGAAGTTCATCCAAGAAGTACTAGCATCTATTGGCTAGAGATAGAATTAGTGCAATTACAGTAATCGACTTATTCGGTATTGACTATTTCTTTATATAATGGTATTAATGGGGAATACAAATAGGTTTGCGACTGATGATGATGTAAATTAGACCACGAAATAAACTTAAATTTTGATCGATTACCGAATTTTACCTAATAAAACAAATAATCATTTCGTAAACTGTGGCTGCAAAGTAATTGTTTTATAATCTATTTATAACATAATAAATAATAACAGAAAGATGTTCTGTAAATTTAACCATG
>OV651815.1:44414955-44549955 GCA_927349885.1 Psylliodes chrysocephalus | reverse complement strand
CAACGTAATAAAGTAATTTGCTAAAAAAGTATCCACAAGAGGTACTGTGAATATCACAATCTGAATCGGAACGTTTATGTCAATTGTCACTTGTCAATTTTTCTTGTCATATGTCATGTTTCTGTTTTTTTTAACTTGCAGATTTTATTTTATAATTATTATTTAAACATTTGAGTAGAATTGATAAGGATCCTCTATAAAATAGAAAACTATTTTCTGAACCATTTTCTTCGTTTTAGATTACAATGCCTGTTGTAAATTTTATCAAAATATCCTGGAATATTTGGATCATATTTTTGTAGAAGTTTTCGACAGAAGGACCTGGAGCTGGTTTATGAAATTATAAAAATGTCCGGGAATATCTGATAACTTTTTTAGAAGCTAGATAGAAGAACTTGGTTTATAAAATTATAAAATGAGGACCTCTTTTTTTTGGAAGCTCGACAGAAGGACTTTGTTTATAAAATTATAAGCTAAGCACTTTAGCACTTTTTTTTTTAGAAATTTCACAAAGGTCCGGTTTATGTGAAATGAAAAGGTGGCAACCCTAATTCAAAATGGTTTAACTACAATAAAAAAATAATGGTAGATAAACATCGGTAAACGAGAAGATTAACATTTAACTAAATGTTACTTATAAATACCTATGAAAGAGATATACAAAACTAAGTTGCCACATTACTGGCCTATCCAAGGATGTAAGTGGTGGCAGTAATTCCTTTTTCCCTAGCTGGGCTCTTAAAATTTAATGATTCGGAGAGTGAAGGAATAAATAAAAGTATATCTAACTGTGATTTGATATAATATATCTTTTAGATCATGCACAATTTACCCTGTGGTTTATAATCCCCTACAAATGGTTATTAAAGCTGTTAATGTGTTGATGGTATTAATGATATAATACAATTTATCTTATGGTCCCCCTTTTAGTACTAGAAGGTGCACAGGTGAGTTTACATATTTAATTTTTCAAGTTTATCTGCTATAGTTTATATTTATTTTAGGAATTAATCAAAACGAGCCACTACTTCCAAATCTGGAGAAATAGAAAAAGATAGTCCTTATTTGTGGCTAAGAAGTTATAAATCTTACTGCAATCAAACTGGTGATCGTTCAGGATGCGGTAATAACTGATGATGGCTCCTGGAGGCAAGGGGCTGCAAGTGAATCGCAGCTATATAAATTGAGATTCCTATGCATGTCGCTAACATATGTGTTTTAGGTAATATTTCAGTTCAACAAAATACCCACTAAGTTATTAGATAAATAATTATTCATTAGATAATTACAGTAAATGATAAATAAAGGCCTAAAATAAAATAACACTATTGCTATTTGATTTTAGGGAAGCATGGAGAGGTCGAACTTATCACATATGTTAGTGGCCCTTCTTTTACAAGAAACAAAATCCACAATATGTGATTCCACTTAAACGAAACGTTCCTTATAAGAATTGACATGATGGTTTACTTAATGGCTAATTAAATCTGTAAATTCGAAAACTTAAACCCAGGTGGTTCAGAAAGAAGCCATTTTCATTAACCGGTCAGATATGAGAATACAAAAAAAGTATCATACAAAGTGGTCGGTGGTCAATGCGTATCCAAATAAGATGTATTTAAATTGTTGTTGTATCTTGATGGAATTTTAATTAATTTAATGTATTTGAAAACGAAGAGAATTGTCAACAGAATGACTTTAACATAACAAAGATAATAGAAAGTTTCAGAGCAACTTTCAGGGTAAGTGTGATGTTTTCCGAACTTCACTTTGTAACCTCTGTGAGATGTGCTATAAAAGTTTTGCCGTTGCGGACATTCGGTGGTTGCAGGGATATTAGGGTTACATTAAAAGTACATCGCATGTGAGTTTAAAAAGCCTAAAATTGCAGCTTATTAACGTAGATGGGATGTTTTTGTGCTAGCTGGGTTAGGTTACCAAGAAATTAATTTTTTTATAAAATTAGAGAATGATGCAAACCCCAAATTAAATTATCATAATTTAGGTAAGTTTACAATGATTTGATATTTTTTTAAATACAGACTTATAAGATACTAAGCTAACAAATAACCTAACCTAAGCTAACCTAACCTAACACCACTACATAATATATTTATTCAAGGCGAAGCCAGGTCTGTCACATACAGACTGCACAAAGGTTCATCGCCCATAAGCAGTTTTCATGGACGCGACTACAGCGAGCTATATAAAGAGTTGGAGAACGACCAAATAATGGGAATGCCTTCAGACGAAATTCTTCCAAAGTATTGCTTTCAAAAGCAATATAAAGTAAGTATACCAGACAGGGAAGCGTGGACGGGAGGATCTCCTATTCATGCAGATCTCACCTGGTATACAGACGGCTCCAAAACCCATGAAGGTTCAGGAGTAGGTATATATAGTACCAAGCCAAAGACAGGAATCTCACTGAGCTTAGGTAAACATGCGACAGTATTCCAGGCAGAAATAGCAGCAATACATCACTGCTCAAAAGAAGTATTAAGACAGAAGGTAAATGGAAAACCATTGTCATATACTCAGGCAGTCAAGCGACGTTAAAAGCACTCAGTTCCATGCAGGTACACTCAAAGCTTGTGTGGGACTGTTTGGAAGCCCTAACAGAGCTGGGTAGTCAAAACAGACTAACCTTAGCCTGGGTACCAGGCCACAGGGGACACAAGGGCAATGAAGAGGCTGATTTACTAGCCCGAGAAGGAGCCTCAAATGCTCTTATTGGCCCAGAACCCTTCTGTGGTGTAACAAAAACAACTATCAGAACATGCACAAAGCAGTGGATGTTTAAAAAAATCTCAGGAGTGGTGGAAAAACTCACCAGGACAGAGACAGGCCAAAAAGTTCTTAAAAGGACTATCGTCTAAACTCACCGAGCATCTACTAAGCCTTAATAGGAAAAATACTAGAATACTAGTAGGTCTATTAACAGGGCATTGTAGGCTTAACAAACATATGTTCAATATAGGTCTGACGGAAGAGGCCTTGTGCCGATTCTGTCAAGAAGAAGAGGAAACGGCAGAACACGTATTGTGCTACTGCGAAGGTCTAGTAAGACTGAGATTCCTTACACTTGGAGAAGAAAAACCAAAGGCAACTAGCTATACCGGAGAACTACTTCCCAGTCTATGGAGTCTACTACAAAAGACCGAATTAGACAAGGTACTCTAAACAATGATTAAAGGATATCCACAATAGATCTGAAAAGGTCGAGGTGGGGGAGGCCACATGGCCCATATTCCTAATTAAATCTTAATCTTAACAAATAGTGGTGACAGAACTAATTTATTTTATACAGAGTGTTTTGAAACATTTCTTAAATATGGCTAATTTTAAGTTTAATTAGTATATTATTTTAGCATAAAATTCATTATAAATTTACCTATCCAACGATATCAACATGTTAGCCAATAATAACACATATATAGGGTGTCCCATCAGTGCGTAATCGATCGATAGCTCTTTTATTATTGAAAATACGAAAAAAAAATAATATGAAAATTGTTTAATAAATATTCTTAAATATACAGGGTGGTTCATAAACGAGGTGCTTATACATTTTTATAGCAAAACACCCTGCAGATAGTTATACATATTTGATTGTTTTCACATCGTCAAACAATTTTAATAGATTTCATTTATTTGCTATGTTGTACATAGGGTGTGTCAAAATGCGGGTTAACGATTTTCTCAATTTTTTAAATGGAATACCCTATATGTTATTCCAACAATTAATTAATACATTGAGAAAATCGTAACTTCACGTTTTGACACACTCAATATACAACATAGCAATTAAAATTGTTTAACGATGGGAAAATAATCAAATATGTAAAAGTATTTGCAAGGTGTTTTGCTTTAAAAAAGTATAGATTTGGTGAGCACCTAGTTTATGGGTCATCCTGTATATTTAAGAATAATTGTTTAATATGGTCATACAAGTTTTATATTAAAAATGTATTCGTATTTCTAATAATAAAACCGCTATCGATCAATTACGCACTGATGGGACACCCTGTGTATGTGTTATTGATTAACATATTGGTATCGATATAGGCAAATTTATAAGGCATTTTATGAAAGATAATACACAGGGTGTTGCATTTGAAAAAATTGAGTAAATTGAACTTAAAATTGGCCATATTTAAGACATGTTTCCAAACACTCTGTATAAAATAAACCGGCACTATTTGTTAGCTACTATCTAAGTCTGTGTATTAAAAAATTTGGAAATCAATGTCAACCTACCTAAATTACGATAATTTTATTTAGGATCTGCATCATTCTATAATTAAAAAAAAATTAATTGCTTCGTAATATACTTTAAAAACATTCTAGATTTGAATACAGTATTACTAAACCATTAGAGGATTTTATTAACATGTACATATAACATAAAACACATTTTTACATATATTTTCATTTTTTCAATTTTCTTTAAACCTAAACATATATTTTTTATTCATTGTCGAGTGTCTCAAACATATTTTAATTCCTCGCGCCGCACAGTGGGCTAACTCGCAGCAAAACCTGGCCATGACTTGCGATTTCAAACTTTAGTTTCATGAAATTCCGCGTAGAAGGCACTAGTGAATACTAGTCCAACACTTTGGTGGCATTCCATTCTCTAATATCGATGATACGTGTCGCGATAGTCGAGTAAACACGCAACGTCGATAACAGCGGTATTTTAACTGACATTTAGCGCATTGTTATACATTACTGAAAGTGATCCGATCGAGTTCTTCTGTTTACATACGATGGATAGCACCACAAAAGGTAAGTTATCACATTTATAACCATTTTAAAAAATTATTTTGACTTGAAATGAAAGTATATTTTAACCTGTTTCCCGTAACACCCAAATTCTCACAAATCATTGGCTACAAAATTTTTTCCACGTTTCTCCACTTTGTTTAATGGCTCTCCTACATCCTTAATGATGTAGTTGACGAGTTCAAAAGAAATCGCTTGCGCATGTTTGCGCCATTTCAGTAAACGATAGTTTTTGAGCCGCATGGAAGAGCCCGGCAAGCGTGGCAGGAATGGCTGTATTGTTGTATTTCCCCGCACACTTAGAAAACTCGCAGTTTATACCAGCTAATAAATAATTAATAAGAAATTATGAATTATAATCATGGGTTGAAAAAATTTTTTTTATTTTTTCGAAAAAAAATTTCGTAATTTGTAATCAGTGTCCTCAAATTACCATATATCCAAATTTGTATTTAAACCTACTAAATTTCACTTTTTTTGATCCGCCATCTTGGATCCACTATTTTGAATTTTTGAATTATGTCTAATTCGTAATCAATAACGTCAAAATATCATATATCCAAAGTTACATACAAATCCGTTAAATTTATCATTTTTGAACCACCATATTGGATCCTCCATTTTGAATTTTATTTTTTGACATCATATTCTTAATCAATGACCCAAAAAAACCTATATGGACACAGTTTTGTAGGTTTTTGTATTCATTTTATGTCTATGTCCAGGTTTTGAAGCGAGTTAGTCCACTATGCGCCGGGCAGTATATTCAAAAATGACAAAAAAAATTAACAGGCATTTCAATTACTAGATTTATAATTAACATACAATAACTCCTGACCTACTCTTAGTTTTGTTGATATGTTAAGTCCAGGACGTACGAATTGCTCTAGATATGCAATTAAAAAGTTGTAGATAGCTCGTTAACTAAGAAAGATACAAAGTTCATTTTGCTATAAAAAAAATTAAAAATTCATAGTTCTTTTTGATTTTTAGATCGATAAAGCAAGTTTATTTATGAGAAAAAAAATACGGGGTTAAAAGGGGTTAAAAGGTACTCAACCCCCCAGCTTTTTTTAAAGGAGTCGCTTTAATTTTTTTTCTCAGGATATTGGGCCTTCAAATCTACAGCACTAGCAAAAATTTAAATTTTTTTGAATGTTAGTTTAACGCCCTGTAACTTTGTTAGGAGCCAGTTTTTGATATAGGTAAATATAGCCAAATCCACTTATTTTTTGGTAATCTATCTGGGGAAGAATTTATGACATACCTTTTTGAAACAATAAACAAAAAACCACAATATATTTTATTTTACACACAGTTATTTTCACTAACACCAAGAAGAATCTGGTCATCAGTCTACATCATTACTCTCCACTGCATCCAGGCGAACGGAAGGAAATACCTTTCTGGGATGGCAATTGAGAAGGTAGGTAATCTCGCAAAAATTTGGCCCTTCGTCTACCACAGCCATTTATGACGTCATCGCCAGAGAACAACAGTTTTTATCTCGAATATTGCAGAATTCTCCATAAAATTACCTTTTCAATGATATATCACACTAGCTATTTTTCCTATTTAAAATTTATTTTTTAGAGTAGCGGGGTGAAGGGAATTAACTTATGACAGGTGAGGATATGATTGAAAGATGCCCCCTCCAAATAAAAATTAACCTGTCTGAGCGTTTTTTACATCTAAGTTATTAATACACATAGTGCGTAATTCCGTATCATGTGACGTTTCAGTCCTATCCGGTGTTCCTCAAGGTTCACATATAGGTCCCCTATTGTTTTCCTTATTCTTTAATGATGTTGCGTCCTGATTTCTTAATAGCCAATCCCTTCTTTTTGCAGATGATTTAAAGTTTTTTAGTAGAAACACTATAACTCCGCATTACAGTCTGACCTAAACAGGTTTGCTACCTGGTGTAAAATATTTCTATAAATACAACCATTCATTTTACAAGATCCCAAAATCCTACTCTTAAATGTTACAGTATTGACGCGGCAACCTAGATAGATCTTTGACAGTTATTGATCTGGGCATTATTTTTGATGCCACAATATCTTTTAACAACCACATACATTCCATAGTATGCAAAGCCCTCAGAATGCTTGACTTCATCAAGAGACATACTAGGTACGTGAATGACACAAAAGCAATTAGGAAACTTTACAATGGCCTGGTGAGAAGTGTCCAGAAATCTTAAACTAGGTAATAAAGAGAGGACTCGTAACGTCGCTGAAAATATTGTTCCATTCTGACATCAACGATATTTGACCAAAGGCGTAACATGTTGGAAATAAAAAACGAACTTGTATTTATGTTATTAGTACTTCATTGATGTTTTTAGGTATAAAGCAAGTTCAAAGCGTAAAATTTAAAATAAATAAGTAACAATAAATAAGACACAAAAAAATATCTAGAGATAAAACTGAATGAAATCGTTTACATAATAAAATGAGTATTTTTTAAAGTCCGCAAAATAAAACATAATGACCTACATGAATTACAAAAAGATTTATTTTTACTTAATAAAGAATGACACTACCCAGATAGCACAGACACGTTTTAAAGACATCCTAAATACGTTTGTTCACGACGTTCGTGACGTTTTGAAGATCTAAGATAATATCCAAAAGATGTTTTAAAGGCGTCTATAGGACGTACTTTGTTACAAAACAAGGCGTCTTTAGGACATCTAATTTTGTACGTCTTTAAGACATCCAGTTTTGTACGTCTTGAAAATAAACCGTATTGGACGTGTTTAAGTCGTCTATTTACTTGATGGAAATTCATTTAAAAAAAAATAAATGTATTTAATACTGTTTATTATACATTATTAAACTATTAAAACTGACACAGAATAAATATTATGTTACAGTGTTGGATAAAATAATTAAAAAATGACTTCAAATACTTGATGCTATGAGAAACTATTCCAGTTTGGTCGATTTAAAAATTTCTTTTATGGTATTGATTTTAGTCAACGCGTCTGTAACTAATGTCTCCGTAGCATGTAAGGTTATTGTTTAAGGTATTTTTCTAAAAAATAAGACATTATTAAAATGAGGTTATGACATTAAAAGGCAAATAAATTAAAACTTACCGTTTTCATGATAAAGTTTACTAGTTCCGGTATACCACAGTTCCAATAATGGCAAATAAATAATATAGAAAGACAATATATAAAAACACAACCACGAAAAAGTAATGACAATGACTGGCGCTAAAAATATTATACAATGGCTGTCCCGAGAAGAAGGCAGCTAGAGGAAGAACACGACTCGATACGCGCGCACGAGACTCCAATCAGCCAATGACGATTGACGGTCATACATTCGCTGCAGGCAGCGCCAAGAACGGTGTCGTGGCGCCATATTCAAATATAGCGAAAAGAGTTGAACGTCCACATTATCAACATATTTAAAACGTCCTAAAAACATCCCAACAAAGATGTTTTAAACATTTCCTAGGCAGGGCGTCTTAAAACCGCCCGTTTTATGTACCAGGACGTTTGGACGAAAGTAAGACATGAACTGGACGTCCAGTAAGAAAAATTATACATAAATGAAGATAAATTTATTACTGACCCTTAAATAATACTAATTTGGTACAACAACAAGAAGTTTTAGCAAACAACTCTTTTTTTATATTTTTTAAGTTTTTGTTTAAGAACTTTGATTTGTCTTGTGTTTTTCTTTATTCTTTTCTACATGTTGTAAAAGTTGCCTTCTAAGCCGTTTTATGCTAGAGCTTTCTAGGAGAGATTCCTTATTTGAAGTTCTATTTGAAGGGCCTGGCTCAGCTTCCAAATGCAATGCTCTTCTGTTTAAGTACTACGAACAAACAATTATTACGGTAATGTTTTGAATTATATACAAAAGGGTTTCCAAATTCTTAAAAGTTCATAACATAATAATGAAAATATGTTTAATTATATTTATTACTATACGCACCTTCTTTGGCTGCATGTATTTAGAGAATTCAGGAAATATAGTGGGAACTGTTCCATTTAGTAAACGTCTTTTACAGTCCGTCCCATAAAAAAATGTATTTTAAAAATCTATCATTTGGCAGAGTCATCCAATTTGCAATTTTCGTTGCCTGAATCCAAAGATTTTTTTGCTGGATCCACAGGAAATCTAAAATAAAACAACAAATAAACATTGCTGCAATTAAATAAGAAACAACAGTAAATTAGGATTTAATAAAAGTCAATATTTAAAATTGTACGACACGCCACTGGAAAAAATTACATGTTTGGCTATTTTAATATCATTAATTGCTTAAATATCAAAGAAAAGCATAAAATAACCAAACTTGGTGGGTAAAATTTATTACTCTGGAGCGAGACATGTACAATATGTAAATACCAAGTTGTATTACGCCAAATAAAATGAAAAATATAAGAAAATATATAAAGTGAAAACGATTGATGTTTATCATTTACCTGTAAAACGTAATATCTGCTTATTTCTTGCCGCTATAACTTTAACACTGATATGCCACACAATAAACCATTGTAATAAACCAATAATTATTAAATGTCGTTTATTTCAAAAATCAGAAATAAACACGAACAAAAACGTTGATGTCACCGAAATGATTAGCACCAAAATAATGGCGGCCAGTAGATAATCGGGACAGAATACTACGTGTGCTCGATATACTTGTTACGCGTCCTCTCTTTATTACCTAGTTTAAGCCAGGAATACTGTTCTGTTATTTGGCAACCTACTTACACCTGTCATGTCAATAGAATTGAAAGGGTGCAACATAAATTCGCAAAATACCTGCTCTTTAAACACCGATTCCATAGCCATAACACATGTTATCAAATAAGATTAATGCTTTGCGGCATGCAGAGCCTAGAATGCAGAAGAAACAGGCTTTACTCTTATTCCTGACTAAATTAATAGGTGGTTCCATCACATGTGGGCCACTGCTTGAGAGATTTCAACTATTGGTTCCTGTCCGACGGACTCGGTACACATCACTTTTGAATGAAAAAGACACAGAACCAATTACGGACAAAATGCATTTATTGATCGCTTACGCAAGAACTATAACAAATTTTACTCAGACTGTGATATATTTAATTGTAATATTTTGGCGCTGAAAAGGAACTTGCAACACCTGAATGTCTAAGTTTTACTCGTGTCGTCCCGCGGTGTTGTGTTATTCTTCCTTTTCTTAATATTTTTTTTATATACAATATATTAATTTATTTTGTATTGTTTTTAACTCCTACAATTGTTTGTGTTTGGTTAGATATACTGTACTATTTGGAATTTTACATTCTGTAAGTTTTGGTTGAGCCACCTTGTATAAAAAATGAATAGTAGAAATTTTAGAAGGGTGTTAAAGTAGAAATTTTAGAAGGGTGTATTTATTTAATCGAAAACGTTTCAACCTCATATGAAAATGTATAATATAGGAAGTAGTGACGTTAAAAATTGTATTAATTTTGTTGGTTTTACTTTTGAGTTAACTCGTTGAAATACATGAAATGCAACTGATCAAATACATATTAAATATTTATTTAGTTATTTACACTTACGTTTTCAAACGAAACAAAGAAGGCGATGACATTTATTCAGTTTTTGACAACTATGTGATAGAACGTTACTGTAAAGTAGCTAGTGAAACATTTTTGAATTTTTGTGTCGATAGAAAATGAATTACACGTTCACAGAAATGGCAGATATGCATCTCGTACTTGGTAAGTGAAATTAAAATTAATAAATGTTCACTTTGTAATGGTTTATGTAATGTAATTTTGTATCTTTCTGTCTTGCTAATAATTATTCTTATCAACTAGTAAGTAATAAAAAGATGTATGAGGGGAATCTAGTAATTTTATTTAATATAATTTAGATAGACTAAACTACGCCCTTACATGTAAATATAATACAAAAAACGGCCTTTAAAATGATTTTGATTTAGTTTTGACGTTTATATTAAAAATTTTATTTGTATAAAAAACGTACATCCAGTAGGCCGGTGCTACAGCTTATACAATATTGCATTAAGTGTTTAATTAATAAAAAAAGTAACTTTTTGGAATAGTTAGCACATTAGGCGTGGCGCTTAACGTGTTTTATTCGTGAAATAATTTCAACATACCCTTCATGTATCTAATTTAATCGGTAATTTTTAAAATTTTGGTTTGTAACAATATTTTCAAAAAGTTGTTATTGCACTCAGGATATATTCATTGATTATTTTTCACTATGACCTAGAATCTTCCTCCAGGAGCCTATAACTCGGTAATTAAAGCTTTTACAAAGAAATACTGACAAATACATTTCTAAACAGATTTCAGTAGCGGCCTGTTTCTAACTGAATTTCATTGCCTAAAAAAAGTAGGTGAGTCAAAAAGGTGCGGACCTCTTTTAAAAACCTATAGAATTAAAACAATTTTAAACGCCACTAATTCATTTTATTGGTCAATGTATGTTAACATCCCTTGTACATTTTCATAAAAAAACATGTCGAGTCATTTTAGAGTTAGAGTAAAAAATCACTTCTACAATTTCTATTTTAACATCTATCAATTTTTTATGAAAACAAGTTACTTATTTTCGACCCCATAAACTGGTTTAATTTTTGTTCTGTCACTTATTCGTTGTTGAAAAAATTAATAACTATTAACAATAAATAAAATTTATAATTTGGTTAATATAATACGAGAGGAAGAATATAATTGAATCGGTGAGTCAAAGAACAGTACTAGTCCAAAAATGGCATTCTGAGTAAAGTAAAAAAACTAAATAACTATTTTGTTATTTGACATATAAATTTGACATGTACATATCAAATGTAAAGCTATTTAAGATAAGTGTAGGAAATTATGTTTTAACTATTAAAAAGGGTTTGCATAAGAAATATTTTTAAGTCAATTATATAATTTATATTTTATTTTTAGTAGCCTCTACTTTAGAAATAATGCAAGGTTGCCAAATAAACTATTTTATTATAGATAATATACGATAACATATTTTTGGAAAACCCATGCACATAGCTAGGGGGATCAAAGGTGCCCCCCCCCCCCTCTGAAATTTACTCAGCATTCCATTCTTTGGTTTCATCGGTTGCAAATGTGGGCCAGGAGGTAACGTGATAGTAAAATTCCAGCAATTTTCCTGTAATATATTGCATTACCTTTTTTATGTCATTTATTTTTTTCACAATTATTGAAATTTGTTGTGTGTGCGCATTTGGTAGAAAGGTCTGGACAATTTTTATTTTGCTTTATTATATTAAAGCTATGAGATACCAGACCACCTATATATTCATAAGTTTTCACATATCCACTGGTGTCATATACAAACTGCCTATAGTTTGACAGAGAAAAGTGACATTAATGAGTGTAAAAAACGGTACATGTCCTGGACTTATACTGCTCTTTGTACTTGTATTTGATCGACTACAGTAGCGTAGATGTCTACGTCACGGCATTCATTTGCGACCCAATTTTCTGATAAAACGAGACACGGGGTCGAATCCTACGGAATACCATGTAAATTTATAAGCATGTTTCTCTATAGGATTTGAACGATGCTGTATTAGCAGACATTTAATTTCTGTTGATATGACATCCAGATTATTAAAAATCGCCATGCCTTACCGTTTTCGATGATGGTGGGTGAGGTTTTCCGGGTTTTCCTCATCTGTAAGTCAAATGGCACCATCAATCATCTTTAAGTTCCACGGTAAATAATAATAATAATAATAATAATAATAATAATAGCCGTCCCTTTCCCCGCACAAGTTCAGTTTTGGGGTTAAAATTCACTCGTAAGGGGGTGAATAAGGAGAGTATTATTATCTCAATGGGTGAAGACACATGTTAATATCGATTTGGCTATCTTAACTCAAAACGTCCATTTTTGGACTAGTACTGTTCTTTGAGTCACCAATTCAATTTCAAGTCGAGAATATAATTAATTGTGAATTTAAAGTATCGGAAGAAAAAAAAATTGCTTAATAAAGACCGTGGTTTTTCTGTCATTTGAATTTTCATGGTGGCACTTACTAAATTATAGTTTAAGGTAATTTTGATTGACAATTTGTGTAATTTTCAGGGCCGCATAATAATTTATACATTAATTTAATTTTCTTCATACATTCGTTAACTTACAAAAAATAGGTATATTATTAATTTAGGTACTAGCATACCTGCAACATATTCACAAAAACGTGTTTTCGAAAGTGTGTTATACAAGATTTTATCTACGAGTTCGACGTAATTGTTTTTATCAGATGATAAATCTATAATCCCTTTTTATTTCTTTTTATGATTTGGTATGGATTTTTCTAGTTTTCTCTGGCAGTAGTTTATTTGTTACCTTTATGTATATGTGCATGTACTCGAAACGCATGTCAAAATCAATGACAGAATGGTTTGTTTTTGTTTGGCATATAAATTCCGTCACACTAATGCAGCGCATTTAAAAATAATAATTAATTTTTACATTTACTTGCGTGTTATAATAAATTTCCCAATTAAAAAATTTAAAAAGAAAGGCTTTACAAAAACTACAATAGAAATTTTCAAAATTAAACCCAGCAGATGCCTTTAAATATTTTTTGCTAATTGTGAATTGTTAAGTGCCTTATTTAATTTAGAATGGTTTTATATGCAGTACGTTAACTTTCCAATACTGACTCCAGGAAACGGTATAGAAACACAATGCTATTGAATAGGCAGAAATAAAATAATACGTCGCCGACTGTGGATAGCAATATACCATCTTGCCATCGAAAGGGCGTGGTTTAAGCTACTCTCTTTATTTTCTCACGTCCAAATATAATTAAGCGTCTCATTTTTATATTGCTTAATGCGTGGGTTAACGTACTGTATAAGATCATTTCTAATAAAATAAATTCTCATTAGAATTGTCATTATAATCAAATATTGAACTTGATCTAAGTAAATCTTTATTTTAAGTATTATTTAGTAATTAATAATTCTTTACATATTTTGTATTAGTTGTGGGTAGCAGAAAGTTACTTTCTTATTGTATATTTCGTAAGCAGTCAGTATCATCTCTATCGCAAACAAACATTTTTAATTAAAATATATTTAGATAGACCATGGTTAAAAATAGCACCATCTTTATTACAGTATGATGAACTAACTGAGAAAAAATGAGATGATATATAATATTTTTTTCCAATATAACACTTTTGTGCAATTTGACATGACATTCCCAAAAAATGACTTATACATTGACTGATTTAGGAAAATATACATTATTTCTGAATCCTGAACCACATCGTAGGTCGTCTTACTATTTATTTTTCTTATTTAAGTATTTGAAATCGTGGAAATAATACGACACCATTGTAAATCAATTTTCAATTTAAAGACGACTCAAGTTAGATATTTAAATAGATATTCGGAAATCAGTCTATACATACGGTTTTTATACACATAAAAGGATACCCCGTCCTTAAGAGATAGATGCATTTCTACTAATTTAAAAAATATATATATAAAAATCTAATAAAATCATTCAAATTTACATCTACGCTTAATTTCAAATATTTTATTCTTAACTTACCGTCCATATCCATGCGCCCATCTCTAGTCAGGCAGTCGGTCCACTCCTGGATACTTATTCTTCCGTCTTTATTCACATCACAAGTTCTGGGAAACTGCCTAGCGCATTTTTTGGGTTTCACTACTTTTCGTACGACCTTCCTCAGGTCTCTGTATTCGAATTTGTCCAAAATATTGTCGCTGTTTTGGTCTAGCATTCGAAATTTCCAGGTGATGATAACGTTGTCGCTGTCGTTGCGACCGGATTCTCTGAAATTTAACGAAAAATTTAAAAATATCGTTAAAATTGTAGTTCAAAACAATAATTCTGGCAATGGGTTACTAATGTCTTTAGTACAGGCAATGACGCTTTAGGAAAATTATATTTACTGATGACTTATGGTGCCAATTTTCTGTTTTTTTTTATTATGGTTTTTGTTTCTCCGACGATTTAATAAATTTTATTGACAAAGGAAGAAGGGAATAAGAATAATATAATTATATCGCTGTGATAATCTTAACAATCTATTTAAACACCACACAACATCTAGTCTCTCTTCCAAAGTATCAGTCGCCCTTCTAAAAAATGGATTCTGATGGAATTTTATGTAATAATGATCAAGAAACAACCGCAGCTCTGGCCAACCATTTTCCCAAGTGTTCTCCTTAGAACCCGCAGGGAACATCCCAGTTAGTCAGAGGCAATGTCAATAAAATCCAATCAAACTCCTCACCTGGAATTAAGAATATATTTGCAAAATATTTAAAACAATGTGCATCTTATTTGGCTTTACCTCTAATCATTGCCAATTGGTTTGATTATTGGCCGTTTTAGGCATTAAGAAAACGTATTGATATACGAAATATGTCACTACCTACAATTTCCAATTTGAACAGGGACTTTATCGTATTGGCATGGATTCAAGTCATCTGTCATTTGTAAAAATATTCTTATCCCCAAGAGAGTTCGTTAACATGATTTGGGTACTGTCATTTAGACTAAGTGGTTGTCCTTGAGGTCTAATGGTATTTTTTTTATTTTTAGGTTGTTTCTAATCATTAAAGCTTTAATTGATCAGCTTTGCCAAAACTATAATAAATTATATTCTGATTGTAACATTTTTAATACAAACATGTATTTTATAAAAAAGTGTGTCTAACCTATTTACTTAAGGTTACTGTTACTTAGTAATCTACAATTTTACCTTTTTTTATATACATACAGGTATATTTTTTATTCTGTAATGTATTGGTGAACTAAATAAGTAATTATTCCTAACGACTAAAAATACTATCAATTACCTTATAAACTCCGTTTGAAAGCTATTGATCAGGTTATTATTCAGCAATGACTTTTCATTTCGTTTACATATCTTATTCCTCTGCTGTCTCCTACTCGCCGGCGACGATCGTCTTCTGTTAGTTTTTTTTCGTCCACATTTCGGTGGTCTGTTGTCATTTTTTCGTCTCGACGACGTATAAGGTAAGGGAACTCCTTCCGGCGTGACGCACCAACAGAAATTGGCACCTAAATGGCACTGGGCAGAGTCATAAGAACCGTCCGGTCGGCACTTAGGGATAAAGCTGTAAATTAAAGAAACTATGAGGCTTAGAGAAGAACCTTGCAGAACTCCGTATGTATCAAAGTTATACGAGAGACATGCTGACATTTTTTAAATGCAATCACTCTATGTTTTAAGCAGTTAATAAGTTAATTATTAAAAATAACAAAAATATAATATCAAAAACACAAAAATATTACTAATGAGTAAGAGAGAAAAAACAACTGAAGTAAGCTTAACAAGCTAAGTTTGTGTGTGGCTATATTAATCTTTAATTTATTAAAGTTTTGTCTATATCAGGAAGAAGTCACAATCGGTAAGTAAATTCTTATTTCATTTTTCAGAAAAAATAGATTTACTTGTATTAACTAACCCAGGGTTATATTTGATTTAAAATGTCATGTATAGTTCGTTGCAAATTATAAGATTTGGAAAAACCCAATTGTTTTACCCTGCTGATAACTGTAGTTATTGACAGCGGTTCAAATTTTAATAAACAATTGTGGTCTCTTAGGTATTGAGTAAGTGGGTAGTGAATAAGTGTCAGAATTAAATGCTCTTGTCTGTATAGAAATACTGTTGTAATGATCTATGCAGTTGAAAGGACACTCTTGAACTGACCATCGACCATCGTTAACAAACCTGATTTATTTCTGTTTTGTAGTTTGTCGATTGTAGTTTGTGTTGTTAAAATAATGTGCCGGCTTTGATAAAGAAAAAGCGCACTCATCTATCGGTGGATGCTAGACAAGTTGTTCTGCACAGGGATTCTCATGTGCGAACTCAACACGCTACGTGTTGAATAGAGAGAGACATTACATAGGAATCGAAGTATATCGAACAAAGATAGGCGTTCCGACATATGCTGTATTGAAAGGTGAAAATCCTTGTGCTGAACGTGTTTTATCTATTTTCTTATTAAATTGTATGAATATGTTATAAACAGTTTTTTGGGAGGATCTGTTGATAAATACAATTTTATTTATTTGTAAAACTTAATTTGGAGTTACTACAATCTGCTGCTGTGGAGCGGACAATATTTTTAACTAATAAGTCTGCTTGATTAGTAACTAAAATTATAAAAAATGGAGCAGAACCTCGGCATTAGCGAAACGATTCCGGTTCTTCTCGTTGTATACCAAAGTATTTATTGGAACCTATCAGACAAACATTATATGACATGCATGATGCAAACAACTTTCCAAATTTAAGCAAACTAATAAAAAAGATCACATGGTTTTAGATTTAAAGTGATGGACAAACGACAAAGAATCATGGAATCATATCGATTAGTAAAATGGAGATAAGATTATATTGAAAAAATTCGGTAATTTCGTAGTGAAGGACGAACAGTGTATTATTTGGACGAAACTTGGTTTGACACTCATGAAATTACAAAAAAAAGTTGGTCTGATGGTAGTAAAAAATGCGTAGCTGATGTTCCCCCGGGGGTAAAAGAATATGTATCTTACATTGTGGAGGAGCATCTGGTTGGATGGAGAAAGCTCTATTATTATCGGCTAAGGCTATAAAAAAATGTAGTCTAGATTATCATCAAGATATTGGCGGAGATTTATTTGAAAAATAAATAGAATATGATTTATTTCTAAAAATACAGAATAACAGTGTTATTGTGTTAGATAACGCGTTCTATCATTCCAGATTAGTTCGCAAAATTCCAACTAAACCTGTGATCCAACAATTTTTAAAGGAAAATGATTTATATTTTGAAGAGACTACTAAAAAGCAGCTACTAGTAGTTTTAGAAGTTGGACATTTTACCAATGGGTATGTATAGTAGACAACATTATAAAAAGTCATAGATACGACATTCTGCGGTTGCCCCCTTATTATTGCATTTTTAACCTCATAAAATTATTATGGGCTCATTTAAAAAAATATTCATGATGATAATAATATTACTCTAAAATCAAGTAAGAATGTTATTAATTTATTAAAATATACATTTAATAAAATTACTAACGTACATAGGGCAAAAGTGATTAAACATGTTATTTATATTGAGAATAAATGTTTAATAAGGACTCCACAAAGAGCATCATTATCCTAGCTGAAAGTAGTGATAGTGATTTTAGTGAAAATGACAGTCAACAGCGGTAATCCTTAAATCAGTTTTTGTATAAATTATTTCATTTCATTTTATAGATAAAAAATTAAGTCTATTTTGGTACTTGTAAAATTATCTAAAATTACTTACTCCTAGTGTTAATGCTAAAACACAACGCAACTCTGTATAAAACCTAAAATGTTCTATATCTCAAAAATAAGTTTAGGTATATTACATAGACTACTCTTACTCTAAGGTCCTATTAGATAATAGTAGTTTAGAGACAATCAAAGAATTGTCAGTTAACCATCATGAATTATCATTTTGATAAGTAATTTTTATCTTTTTTCCCAATTTGTTCATTATGAAATATATAAAGATATATCTACATTTACAATAGTACTACAAATGCTAAGATAAAGTAATACCTCCTAGGTAATTCATTAAAAGGTTTACAGATAATAATTTCAGTATTGTCTATTCATGAAAAAATTACAAACATAAAAAAAACAAAAATAAATATTATTAAAACAAAAACAATTAATAATATATGAACATATAAGAAATATAATAAATGATTGAAGTTATGTGGTCTCTCAGTCAAAGAAAAAAAATGTGCCGAGCTGGGCTATTTACCGCAGAGTACCTGCATAGATATGTGCCGACCTAGGCTATGTAGAAAAAGTACCTGCATAGTTTGTGCCGACTAAATATCCAAGAACTTTTCGGTAAATTAATTTAACGTTATAGATTTAGTGATTTCAGTAGGAGATGCAAAATAATCTGCAACATAGTTTTTTTTTTCGACGAGGTATGTTATGTTGGGAATCGTGTGTTAATACACTGCGATCTGAAAGATCTATTGTGCCCCTTCTGTCGCTAATGCAGCAAGGAAATGCCTCAATGCCTATAACGACCCTTCCAATCCTATCTTCTCAAGGAAGTGTAGCATTTGGAGTGGCTTCAAGTTAGGTAAATGTCCTTCTTTTATTATATATGCTCCTAGGTATAGTGCCCTTGGATTCTGGAGTACTACACATTCAGTTAGAATATGAATGGTTTCTTCCTCCTCCTTACAGAATCTGCACTCACTGTCTTCTTCTACTACTCTCAGTTTACTAAGGTGTCCTTTTAGTCGGCAATGTCCAGTAAGAATCCCTGTTACAATACGTAGCGTGTTCTTGCTTCCGATATTCACACAGAAGTATCTTAGCCTGTCTCAGTCCCAAGAGATTGTTCCAATTATCGGTTCTTCTACTGCCCAATTATTTTTTAATCTATCCTAATATTATGTTACTGCTGATACCGCAGAACGGCTCAGGTACCACAAAGGGTGTTTGAGCCCCTTTCCTTGCGAGACTATCTGCAATCTCGTTATCCTGTACCTCGTTATGTTCCGGGACCCAAATGACAGCAACTCTATTTTTCTCGCCTAGCTCATTCAATTGTTCTAGGCATCTCCAGACCATTTTTGAGCTGATTACGTAAGAGCTCAGCGCTTTGATGTCTGCTTGGCTATCGGACATGACGATAATCTCTTGTCTACGATAGTTCCTCTCGATGTTAAACTATATATACTTCTTGATGGCGTGAATTTCCGCCTGGAATATTCTTGGGTATTTTCCCAAGCTTTTGGAGTGCTGGTTCTCGGCCCATACACTCCTATTCCAGTTCCTTCTATGGTTTTGGAACAATCCGTATACCACTGAATAGCATGTCTTTCGATTGAAAGCGCGATGATACTAGACTTAGGCAAATATGCATTTTGCATAGTTTATGCAAATAAAGATTTATTTGCATTTTTTAAAGATATTGGCATATTACACATAACAATTGCTTTTTAAACATTATTTTACATTATTAGTTCCTAATTTTATTTGTGGGTAAATTTATCAATGAATAATCCGTATCGCAAACCATAAACTCTTGTCAGGTAGATATAGTTTGTGGTTCTAGGTATACATAAATATTTTCGGAAATACCTAGTATGAAGGTATACACACTTTAATGTTTGGTAATTTTTATGTAATTTATTATTTTTAAAATGGTTAGATTGTTTTAGCTTTCAATTAAGACAGCTTGTTCTTTTGTGAATAATTTAGAAAGTATTAGTGAAAATGCAGAAAATTGGAATTGTAAACTAAATTAAGCCATATAAAAAACTTGTGGACTACCTGTTATTGTACATTGAGTTTTGTTCATTAAATACGCTCCATTCTGAGCAGGGACGTTGTTTTTTGCATGGTCCTCGTTTTCCTACGGTGATGTTTTTGTTTTGACAGCGGGCTTTTTCGAAAATGCATCTGTTCGGGTATGAGAGACCGTCTGAACCACACACTGGCTTAGGGCTGTCGGTGTCTCGCTGGCAGGCTTTTGGATTGCAGGGTTCCTGAAAACAAATATTAAAAATTTAGGATTCGCTTGCTGGACATCCGGCTACGGTGTACGGCCTTTGAGACTCGCGTATCGGGGTCAACACTAATCATTTGTAGTGCGCATGTCGTACGCGTTTTATTTGTAAATCGGTCTCCTTTTGACAGACTATATGAGCTGTGTCCAGGCCCTTGGTGTTTATGCCGGTCGGCGTAGCCAGGTATGGATACGAGAAGGCGTTACTTCGTCTTCTTGTTGTCACGGCATTATTATTATTTGTTCATGTATGTGAAATTTGCTTCTAAGGTTTATAAAATACTACTGCTAGTCACGGTGTAAATGAAAACAAACAAGACGTCTTCACACAAACACCTCCCACCACAGCAGTTACAAATGATTAGTATTGTCCCCGATACGCGAGTGCCTTTGAGCATTATATGAGACAAAACATCTAATCGTTTATTTATTTAAAAATGGTAATACGCTAAATTAGTGATGACGTAATTTTGGTTCCACTGACAATTACAGTGACAGGATTTTTTTTTTGAGTGTGATTTGTTCATTTTGTTTTCCTAAATTAGGTATATTATTTTTAAAACTTTATAAATATATTAATATCTAGAGTAAGTAGATAACATGTATCAAAACTAAAATCATTTAGTAACCAATTACATACCTTTAAACTACTTTTTATGACCTGCACACGATATTTAATAAAAAAGTAAAAACGTATATGTCAAATATTAAAAGTTTGGTTAGAATTAACTGTTAGTGGAACCAAAATTACGTCACACTTTTATGGCGTATAATAGTTCTAATTATTGCAAATAAACTATAATTTTATCTAAATGAGGTGGTTTTACTTCAGAGCACACCTATTTTTTGGGGGTCTTTCTAGAATGCCGCAAAGTCGAGTTATTTGAAACACTTTTTAGATTTAATTGTTAATAACGTAAAATGCAAAATAATTTGAGCTACTCAGAATCGGCATAGAGCTTTATAAAAGTAGTTTTAGCTATCAGCAAAACAAATATAAATATCCAGAAGATTAAAAAAAAATAAATACAAAGTGTTACAAGTTTCTTTCCATTCGGAAAGCCTGGAACAAGTATGTATTGTAACGCGAGCCATTTTAGACTGTTAAGAACATGTGCTAATCGCTTAAGTCCCTCTCCGCCGTATTTAGGCCTCTTACAGTCTGAGAAATTCGAGAAAGGTCTATAGTTTATTTAAAAATGAAAAAGATCAAAATTTGTATGACTTAGGAGATAAACCCCAATATAACATCATAAATCAGTGACAGAAAATTTCTAAAATAAAATGTTTAGCATTATTTGTTCCAAAATAAAATCTTGTTTTTGTGTTAAGATATTTGCTGTCAAAGTAATTTAATAAATAAGTATTTGAAATAAATTAGTGTTGCGTTAAGTTGTAAATAAAATAATGAATAAAGTGTAAATAAATGAATTAAACTGTTTAAAATAAATAAACGTTACAGTATTTTTAATGTATATTCACGAATATAATCTAAATGGACAATTTGGAACAAAGAAGAAGCAAATAATTTGTGATAGGATTTTTCTAATTATTTTTGTTGGGGTTAATAAAAAAACACCGACAGAAAAATACATATTTATTGACGAAATTTATAGTATATTTTCTTGGAAACTCAAAGTAGGAAAAATTACATAAATTGCACACTTCTTTAACAAAAATAAATCCTCACAAAATCAAAATTTTAAAACTAATTGATGAATATTATATTTTTTTATGTCAAATTATGTATAACTTTAGTTTTAATTTTATCCGTGAATTGCTAATGCATTGATTTTCGATCAGAGCAATAATAAGAAAAGTCAAAAACGGGATTCCCGACGGTTCGGTGGGAGGGCCGTTGCTATGGGCTATCGCGGTTCTCTTTGCAGGTACCCAACAATATGAGCTATGACATGGTGCAAGGTTCACGATACAGGTGTGAAAGGTATTGAATTCGAACACCTGTTCACAATAGCGGTTGGGCAGTTCGGAATGTAGAATGTAGACCCGACTTTGAACACCTGGGACACGATCAGAGGTTCTGAGGTTGTGTGTTGTGTCTTGTTGAGTTTCTCGGGTTCCACTACATTGAGTGGTTTTTACGGCAGTTGAGTGGCTATGGGGGAGAGCAGCGTCTGTTGAAATGACGTCTTTACATTTCAAAATCAAATATTTAGTAATTTCTAGTTAGTGGAATAAAATGACAGATCTCTTCTAGATAATTATTTAACGTTTGACATTTCATAGCACACATGATTTTAATAAAATAATTAGGCTACTTTGTGTTATCAGATAAGAATCTGATACGAAAATGATTATTTTGTGTTACCAAATTTATCAAAAAAGGATATGTGTACCTCACACTGTTCGTTAAAATTTTTTAATCGGTAATATAAGTTTACAAATAACTAGCGGGCCCTGTAGGCAGAAGTTGTCCTGCCATAGACCTGGATCTCGACAACAGCGCCATCTACCGGGTCCAACTATTGCTAAGAACCATCCAGGTGATCCAATAAGTACAAAAATTTCATCAAAATCGGACACCAGAATTTTATACAGAGTGGGCCAACGATAACGAATTTCTTAGCACGTCAATTTATTTGTCGAAGGGAAAACCCTTTAAATTATTTCCATGCCTCTATCATTAACCCCTCGAAGCGGTGCTTTGTCTCTAGACATACCGCGAACAAGGAGTAAACAATTGCCCCCCAAAGAAATAGTTCCTCCTGGAACTAAAACTAAATGATTGTATCTGCAACTGGAACCTCTTTTTTACAATTTCCAGTTGCATGGAAGTAACACGGGATGGTCTTCGCTACAACCTGAACGCTGGGAGAATGGCTGCAGACTAGTATTTCAACCTGGGTATTTTAGAAGATTATTTCCACCATGTTTCTAATGATCCTCCATTTCAGCTCTTTATCTTTGGCATGGCTAGTTTCTGTACATTGGATTCCAGTACATGCTCCCTTAGACTAAGTAATGCTTCCTATACATCATGATAAGTGGATCGATCTCGGAAGATGCTCTTTGTTATGAAATAGAAAAGATAACGCGATCCATCTAGAAGTTTTACTGTTTTTTCAGGGGCTGGTGACTAACCTTGAAGTTCGGACAACCGACCAAACTTCTTCCGGAACACAGATGCCAGACCTCGAGCGTCGTTGATGTCTTTATGGGTTATGGAGTCAGACTTTGTCGCCTTCCTTGAAACATCCTTCTGTGGCTTGGGTATTGCTTCTTCATTCTGTCGCTGGCGATTTGAAGATGCGAGCGAACTAACTCATGCATGTCGTCCATTTTTCGTCGTAGCTGGATCACAAAATCTTTACCTGCTATGTCTTCTTCATGTCGGCATCCAAACTCGAGGTCACACGGTCGTCTCATCTCACTCCCGAACAGCACCTCTGCTAGTGTTTGGCCTGTAAATTCATTGACAGCGAATCTATGTGCCATTGCGAAGAGCGAAAGATATTCATCTCAATCTCGCTGATGGTTGGAAACTACTTTTAACAGGTATTTGCCAATGGTCTTATTCATTCGCTCTACCATTCCATCTGACTGTGGCTGCAATGCCATAGTTCTTGTTTTCTTCATGCCTAGTCTGTCATAGATTCGTCATAAAAAATGGCTTTCAAAATTACTGCCTTGGTCACTGTGGATCTCCAAAGGCACTCCAAATCTACTTACTGATGAATTATTTTATTAACACGTCTGCAACTGCAACTTTTGAATCAACTTCATCAAAAAATTAATCGTCAAAGAATGTTGTTATGCTAAAAGCGAGTTTTACAAAGAATGCAGTAAACTCAGTTTAGCTGATAACTGGTTATATTCAACGTACAAATGTTATTTTACTGTGTTTAACAATAACCGATGATTATACAACGAGGTTCACAGTTTAAACTAAGATTATAGTTTAACTCCTATTGTGCAACCGCCTTAAATGACTTATTTTTAACTAGATAAATTATTATAAGCTACGGCCAGACAAGTTTATTTTTAACATTCTATTTTTCTCTTTGATGTTTTTTTTAGTAAGTTTTTATATTTTTTTTTTATTTTTGTTTATATTTTTTTAGATTTTCACTGGAAAACTTGTGGTTCTACTTTTTGCGACCTACAAACAATATTAAAAAAAAAACTTAAAACGTAACTATATGTCAATTTCATGGTTTGTTTTTGTTAAAAGTAAACTATTAGTTGAACAAAAATTACGTCTCACTAATATAACGTATACCAAAATAAGATACGAGTTCTATTCTGAAGTTCGTTAAAGGTCGCGCAAAAATTATCGTTATGCTGTTATGTTGTATATTCTTCGCGTAAGATCCAAATTTATTTAATATTTTAAAACTATATGTATGAAAACTGAAGGTCACTAGAGGAAGGTTTGACAAGGGGTTGATTTGAGTTTACCCTGTAAAATATTTTTCTATTTTATATAAAGCATATTTTCTTTATTTTTATCTTGCTAATTAATTTAGATATTATTTGGTTAGAAACATATGACATACCGGGTATTATAGTAATTTAATAACGTTGAAGAGCATAATTCTAACTTAAAAAAAAAAATTCCTTTCAGCATTAACATAACCTCGTGAGTGTACAAATTCAATGTTTAATAGCCTTTCAATTTGAAACACAATTTTATGTTCTTTTTAATTAGTTTATTACAGGATTTATCGAGTAGGCTTTTATAGGTGGAAGGCAAGCGCAAAACTCTTACTTAATAATTTGATATCGTCAAAAAACGATTTCCTAAATTTATTACCATAAAAATTGAGTGACTAATTAAATTTTGCACGATGACAACATATTCGTATCCATGCTATCAGTGTGTCAGAAATTAATAGTAGTGGACAATGTATATTATTCTACTCGCATGTAATTAATAATTGCTCACTATTTGGGTTGTTCACTTATATTTAATTTATATTTGTGAATAACATACAGGGCCGCCGAGAGCCAGGCCGGGCCCCAGGACAATTCTCTAGATCGGGCCCCATGAAAAAAAAGAGCTCTTCACACTTTTCCTCTTCTACTTGAATTGAATTTTCTAAAAAAAAAGGTCCTTAAGCAAAAACTTTTCCTCCTCAAGTCCTCAAGCAAAAACTTCTCCTCCTCCACTTGAATTGAATTTTCTAAAAAAAAAACCAGCTCCCCGACCTAAAACTTCCCCCTCTCGTCTTGTGTCGAATTTCCCATACAAAACAAAAAAAATCCAGTTGCCGGGCCCCCATTTGAGTCCGGGCCCCGGGAATTAGTCCCGGCTACCCCTCCCTCTAGTCGAATATAATATAAAAAGTGCTCCACAAAAAAAATGTTTTCAAAGTAGGCCATGAAACATGTTTGTGATTACTATGATTTAAATATAAGACGACATAGATTTTTCCAAAACAATCATTAGAAACAAATTTAACTTAAAGGTGAGGGTAGCCATGAATAGCAAGATGGTAAAATATCATTTCTGTCTCACAAAGTCATTTCGAAGTGTTACTTCATTACCAGGCATACCTAAATGGATTATTATGAAATTTTACTATTTAAATTAAAACGCTTTCAAATTATTAAATAACCCCAACCAAATAAACTAAAATATAAATATTCCTAAACAGTTCGGAAAACACTATCTAATAAATCTGAAATTAGTGAGAAATATTTGGTGACATTTAAAATTAATCCTGTTCCCTAATAGCACAGTATCGTTACACGAACGTTCCATAAACATGCACTTAGGACATTAGGAGCGCTTCTTTCATGTTTCGGTACTTTTTTTCATAAATTTATTTGAAAAAAAAAAACTATTTTAAAAATAAAAAAATGAAGTATATTACGCTCTGATTCATTAAGTCTATTTCTTTCCGGAGCCCTCCACAATCAATCACCTATTTTAATTTCTACACAACTCCTTCTTTGAGGGGAGCTATGCATCTTCTGATAAATTCACACACATTATTGGTTTCAGTGTTGCCAACTATTTTTTTTTTTGAGAGATCGTATAAATGTAGTATAAAAATGGTATATTAGTCAATACAAGAAAAAATAAAAAAACTTGACATTATAGATTTGTTTATCTGTTACTTATAACTCATTATAGTACAGGATAGGTAAGGTCGACCTTCGCCCATCTGCTACCCGGTTGAAAGGTATTTTTTATTAAATAAAATTTATTAATAAATATACCGCAAATGGGTTGCCTAAAAAATACTGTCAAGGTAACTTTTTACGTTCCTTTCTGTATACAGATAAGAAAAGTATACAAATCAAAATGTTGTTTTCTATAATTTTGGTCCTATACATGATTTCCCTAAAATGAACCGTATTCGAGATATTTGAAGAAAAGTGCAAATTTAAAATGTTGAAGATAACTCAAACCAATAAAGAGGAAAACATCAAATTTTAAACTTAAGCTTTAGTCCATCCTGCAGTGAGCTGATTAAATTTTGGACACAGTCAAAGCATCTGCGGGGATACCTTATAGGCAACCCATATGCGGTATATTCATAAACATATTTTATTTAATAAGAAAACTTTCATCCGGTAAGCAGATGGTCAAATGTCAACCTTACTTCGTATCTTAGACTAATATAAGTGGAACGAAAGTATGAATCTTTGCAAGAAGTAGTTTTTGATTTTTATATTGTTTTATGTTTTGAATTAATTTAGTTGTTGCAGATATTTAGATGAACCTACCAAAAAAAGAAAGATCGTATTTTTAGGTACAGTCTGTTCGCTATACTTACGCGGGTTTCGGATTAACAAAATTATGCAAATTAGTCATTGACAACCAGTTCCAATAAGCATCGTCCCAAGAAATTAGGAAAAATTGCCTAATGTTCAGATTTAAGTTAAAATAACGTTAGGGTGGGTACTAAATTTGTTACAAATATTGCAGTTGAATTGATTCTTTGCAATTGTGGACATTGTATGTATATTGTAAATTTAGCGGACATTTTAAAAATGCCTAGACGTATGTTAGATGTAGATAGTCTAATGTGTAGTGTACATAAGTATTTTACGGATGAAAAAGAAAATGGCGGTCCTTTAAAATCGGTAATGTCTGTACAACAACGCGTATGCGATGCTCTAGGAATTAGTGAAACCAAATTAAGAGGAGTATTACAAAATCACAATAGTGAACTGCCGAACTGCTGAAAACGAAAGATATTCCAGATGGAAAGAAATTTGAAATTCGTGATACCATTTATCGAATGATGGCCAACAAGGAACATGTGACCTTAAATACAATTCTCTTGGAATTAATAGATAGAAAATTTGACGACATTGGCAGAACAAGTCTATGGCAAGTGATACATAACTTGGGTTTCAAATTTCAAAAGGAGGATAACAGAAAGGCCCTTTGTGAAAGAAGTTCTGTCGTGCACAAGAAAATTAACTTTCTAAGAAAATATTCTAAATTTTATGCCTATATTTAGACGAAACATGGATATTTTCTAGGGGTGCAACCAAGAGAATATGGCAAGATGATAACGTAAAGTCCATCAAATATACCAATGGAGAAGGGAAGCGACACATAATTTTACATGCAGGAGGGAAATCAGGTGCTGATTTAATATTTTCATCTAAATCAAAATCCAGTGACTATCACGATAATATGAACACAGAAATGTTTGTAAAATGGTTGCACGAAAAACTTCTCCCAGGTTTAAGTGAGCCCAGCGTAATTTTTTTAGACAATGCACCTTGCCATTCCGAAGTATTAAACAAAAGTCCAACGAATTCTTGGACTGTTGATAAAATTAAAGAATGGTTGACAAAGGAACATATACCATTTCCTCAATATATATTAAAATCAGAATTATTACGCTTGGCAAATATACACGCAAAACCAAAAACCTTTGTTGTGGATCACATTATTGAAAGTTACGGTCATCAAGTTTTACGTCTGCCACCGTATCATTGCCAGTTTAATCCCATCGAATATATATATGGAGAATAGCAAAACAATGTTATGACAACCATATTGGGCCTAATGGTTATAGTGACGACGAAGTTCGGGAAACTTGGCAAAAAGCACTTTCAATTGCAATTCCAGAAGTGTGGCGGAACTGTATATCCAAGTGCGAGAAACCAATAGAAGATTGGTGGACTCGTGAAAATAAAATAAACGAAATAAGTCCAATTATAATATTTTGGATAATAACGACTCGTTTTCATTTTTGTTGGCAAGTTCAATTTTTTTATTTTTCATTTGAAATTCTCTACATGGAACAAATTTTTATGTTAGAAAATATTTTATTTGAGCTAAATAACCCTCTTATTATACATAGACCATATTTTCTGTGTGAAGTGTAATATAAAATTATTATTAGGTTTATAATAGCCACATTAGACTCCATTAATGAAGAAGTTTAATTCTGCTCTCAATTATACAAAAGATTCTCCATTATTATTTAATTAAAAAGTTGGACATTATTTTTCATTTCATTTAACTAGTTGATATTTCCCCAAAGAACAGGTCAAACTTTCGGGTACTTACCTGGAAATACTCATAAAATTTTTAATCCGAAACCCGCGTAAGTATAGCGAACAGACTGTACGATCTCACTGATGCGATCGAACATCGTAAGGAGAGTTAAAAATCGTATAAATAAAATTGAAATCGTACGGTTGACAACACTGATTGGTTTACAAAATACATTACCTAAAATAGTTATTTTTAAAGTTAACAAATAAAAAAATAATGACTAGAATGTATAACAAACTATACACGCCCATCCGGCCGCCTACTATCACGTTTAGTTTATTTAAAAGTTTAACAGAAGAAGTTGTTTATTACTTTTAAAACTTTCAAACTTTATCATAAGAGAGGCCAGACACCATTTCATGTTCAACTGTCAACACCATGGACATGGATAGAGGAGATAGGAAATGATATTTTCATCAGGGACGTAGAATTGAAGATGGCCATCTTTTAAAAAATAGTTACTTACGCATTTGCGCATTGATTACATATTGAAGTGTACAGGATAGGACTAACACATTTAAACATAATTCGAAAATATTAACGATTTAATTACACAATAGAACTAATAACCATAAAAATTCGTAATAGAATTTTTTATGGATTTTAAGAGATTTCTAAAAATAAAAAACATCAGTCTTTTTTGAAACTTTATTTAAAATTAAATAAAATCAAAAGATATTTAAAATACCATTTCATTTGAAATGAATACAACAATCCAAGGCCGTAATATATTTTATAGCAAATAAATCTGGAATCGCGTGATTTAAATAGAACGTTCATATTAAAAACTATAATTTTGAATGTAAATTATTACATGGGAATATTGATTGCTCAGATCTTGAAAATATTTTATTTCATATAAAAACTACAAAACTAAGGAATTCAAATTCTGGACTTCCGATATCCAATGGACGTCCAGTGAAGTATACAAATGGCACACTTTTTATTAATCAGAGGACGTCCCATTCTGGATTATATTCACGCGTTGAATACTGGACATTCAATACTTGAAAACTTTTTAACTAGATATGGTTATATTAGAATAAGATTTTAAACTACCGCTGATAGAATGAAATACAATAGATTCAATTTTTCAATTTTTAATGGCCAATTATAACAAAAAAAAAGTGTATATTATTTGGTGAGCTAAATAAATAATGATCTAAGACGGACGTCCACTGGATGTCAAAATACTACTAAACTTAAAATTATAAATTAAGTTCAAAACAGACGTCCTCTGGGAATCGATATGCATCTGTCAAATTAATGATTAAACGGACGTACACTGCGGATGTCCGAATACGGATATGGACGTTCTGACCCTTAAATGGATCTAAAGTGAACGTCCATTGACTATGTGTGCTGTCTGGGTAATAACCATTATCACACGATCATTGAAATATACTGAGTTTCTACGTGAACTAATTTGATGTCTTCAAATGGCTAAAGTAATATTAATAACTTTAGTAGTAATTAATCTTAAAATATGATGACTAGATATAAGGAGGCGAATCGACAATGATCAAATTTCAAATTTGTGTCCTTCTTTTAATAAAATTCGCTAAATTGACTGTAGTTGGCAGGTCGAACATCACTGACGTTTATTTTTTATATAAGTCAATGTAAAATAAATCAAAATAATGTGAAAAAAAGTATCTGAGTACAAGTAACATAAGTGACAAAAAACATTAAAGCAAGATTTACTTCGTTCCACATTGTAAAACAGGATACAAATCACATGTAAAACTAAAGAAAACACAAGGAGAAATCAATTCAATGTCTTTTTAAAGCTTCTAATGTAAGTAAAATAATGTATTTATGTCTAAAAAATATAATATTTATTGTAAACTAGTCACAACACGTATCACGGAATGTAGTTTATTTTATTACAAGTTTCTATAAAATAAAATGTTACAGTCATAGATCCTGCCTTACAAACAACAATAATTATACATTAAATTTAACTTACTAGAAAAGAAAATTTGTTTTTTTATAGAGTTTTAATGTTGGATAAAGAGTTGCTACTGTTATTTTTTTATTGTAACCCCAATTTTGTCATTGTAAATATTTTTTATAGAATCCTAAACGCTTAGAACAGTGGCCTATAAAGCACTTTCTAGAAATTATACTGTTCTAAACTTTTTAGAAGATATTTCCAAATATTATGAGACTCTTTTTACTGATGGTACTGTTAGCAAAATAAAAAGAGGAAAGCCGAAATTAAAGGACGTGGCAATATCATATACATTCCCAAATCTTCCTTTATGCTTGTATTATAACAATAAAAAAATCTGTTAACTGTGTCTACTATATTTAGGTATAATTCAAAAAAAGTTAGACACAAAATTGTACTAAATTTCACCATTTAACAAATCTTTTCGAATTGGGTCATACCTACCTAAATTGCATTTTATATAGATAAAATTAAATAATTTATCAATTAAAACATTCGAGACTTATTTAGAAATAAATACATCAGTATATTCTGTATTCTATTATTTTGACAAAATTATGTAAAATTTCCATAGGAAGCCATGTATTGTGAATAACGGTACTAGCACCAGCGCCCTTGCGGTGATTTAAAAAAGCTCAATTAGCGTGTTTTTTGGACATTATTTCGAGTATGCCGATTCGCCTTCTTATTTCTAGTCTTTATACCCTAAAACAATATAATTTTCCTATTTGACAGAACTGATACTACTTATGTCATAAAAGTCTTTGGGACAGGTTTGGGATACGAGTATTGTATTGTTGGCATTTTGATAAATTTCGACTCTTTTGTTTTGAAATTTGCTCGATCTCCCCCATGTTCGGCCTCCTACGATACTTTGGCAATTCTCATCCGACAAAAGGATCGATTTCAAGGCACCCACTTGTTAGAAGCCCGTCTTTTATTCACTAAATCATGTAAGTCGATTGTTTCCATGAAATCCGTGACACCATTATACAGGATGGACCTTTCATACGATGATACCTATAATTAAAAGCGTATCTTTTGATAATTTGCATAAGTCTGTTTTTTTTATATTTTTGATAATTCAAAAATAAAAGAACATTTTATAAGTCATGTAAATTGGCAAGAGTGATAATTCATTTCAGAATTCGTTTTTACATAATTTTAGTGTACCTAATTGCTGTTAATGTGATGGGTAATAATTATTTGTGTGCGAAGAGTGGTAAGTGTAATTTACAGATCGAAATGAAATATTCAGGGTGCCCAAAAATTGGTTTGAATCAATCACTTGTTTTCCTAAAAATTTTCCAAAAATTAAAATAAAAAACTTTTAAAATAAAACTTTTCATATATTTTTTTTAAATTTTCATAGGAAAAAGCAAAAATGTTTCCAACAGAGTGTTGACACATAAATTAAATTTAACAAACTAACCCAACTTTTTTAGACTGTTATGAAATATATTTACGAAAAAATAATATTTAAATTATTCATTTTATTCATTAGCCTTTTTAATAATTTTGCAATATACTTATGCATATACAAGGTGAGTCAAAATGAAATACAAATATTTTAGGACGGGATAAAACAATTAAAATTAAGGTCAATTTGCTATATAAACTTATATCCGAAACTTTGAAATAAGGGAGATAAAACAATTCAACGGTGGAATGGAAAAACCAGTTTTAAACAGGATAGAGTGAACCCTTTTAGAATAATTTGACTTTTAAAATGTAACTGTACAACAGACGTTATTTATAACATATCTAATAACATTAAAAGGTTGGGTTAGGTTTCAATTTAAACTGTCAAATAAGCTGTGGAATATCACAATTTTGTTCAAGTAAAAATGACAATACGGTGTGTTATTGGTCCCAGTATTATTTTCGTTTAGACATGTACACATTTGACGAGTATGTCCCAGGCCGTTGGAGTCTAAAATTTTCTGGTGGCGGCTTCGCCGCCACCCTACAAGAAGTCTGGGAAATGCTAATGCTGCAGTCAGAAGATATGCAGAAAAGTTTCCTTTTCGAAATGTACCAAATTTGAGGACATTTCATAACGTTGAAAAGCAACATAGGGAAATAGGAAAACTGGAAATAAAAAATAATACAGGTCAACCACGAATTGTCAGATCAGTAGAAGCCGAAGAACAAATTCTAAATATTGGTGAGCAAAACCCAACGGTCAACCCGAGACAAATAGGTCAAGTAATTTGCAATCTAAAGTAATTTGCAATCTAAAGTAACTAGAGTATCTCGTTAACAGTCTTTGCAAAGTTTTCACTTTCGAAAAATTCAAGAATTTCTTCCTGACGATTTACCAATCAGAATGGAGTTTTGCCAGGCAATGTTAGAAAAAAACCATTTATTTAATAAAATTATTTTCACCGATGATGCCAGATTTACAAGGCTTGAATACGCACAACTACCATTTTTATGTTGAAGAAAATCCTGTTGTGCGAGAATAGGTATTATCAACCAGGGCCGCCGAGGGCCAGACCGGGCCCCAGGACAATTCTCCAGATCGGGCCCAGGACAAAAGGTCTTCAAGCAAAAATTTCTCCTCCTCTACTTGAATTTCTCTAAAAAAAAAAGTCTTCAAATAAGAACTTCCCCCCTCTTGTGTCGAACTTCTGAAAGTAACAAACACCACCTCTGCCGGGCCCCCATTTGAGCTCGGGCCCCCGGGAATTAGTCCCGGCTGTCCCCCCCCCCTCTAGTCGGCCCTGTTATCAACATACATTTAAAGTCAATGTTTGGGCAACGACAATGAGTAATAGATTCTTTGAGAATTATAAATGCTAGCTTTACCAAAAGGACAAAATTAATTGATTAACTCAAAGTTATATATAATTTTAGGAAAAAAAGAATTAAAAATAAGATTTAAACATAATATAAATAAATGTTTGTTTATTATTTAACAGTGGAAATGTTTATAGACTTTTACAAATACCAAATAAAATTTACATGGAATATTAAAAATTAAACATTCAAATCAATGAATAAGCAAACCAATTAGAAACACTAAAAATTATCTGATAAATTTTATACATTATTTGACCATCGTACGATAATTTTATTAGTTACGATCCTTAGATGTGGGAATCAGGACGTTAATGCTCCACAATTCGACTCAACGAGTCGACTTCTAATGAAGATAAAATTGAATAAGTTCCTTATATCCTTAGACTGCAAAATATTCTCTCGCTATTGCAGTCAGGTACTTGTTTTTAATTCAACGATTCAAATAGAAAAGAAGATAGATTGTAGATAGTAATTTTACCTCACCGCTTCGCGAAAAATGAATTCCCCCTACGCGAAAGTTCCCTCTCTCCGCAACGGCGCGAGCACAATTAGATTTTAAATCATTTTAACAGAAATTTATATATACTCTCATTTGAAATAACATTTTTAAAAGCTGATTTTTAAAATGTTACAATCATGAAATTAAATGATATAAATTTTAAGTTCTCCAAGAAATTTGAAGTTGATAGTTTGCTCCGGTTAGAAGTTAGGACCGAAAAAACTGGTATTTCCATTCTTCCTTATTTCAAAGTTTCGGACATTAGTAAACTGACCTTAATTTTCATTGTTATATCACCTCCTAAAATATTTGTATTGTTTTTTGACTCACCTTGTAGATAATTAAGAAAGTGCAAATTAAAATTATATTTTTTCAGTAATATATAAAATAATGTAAGAAGAACATTTTTTACAATTAGGAGATTCTCAATGTTGGAATTATTGTTTTGGAGTAGTAACAAAATAAGCATTTATCTTAAAAATGGGGTTTTATTTCGTTTATTTCGTTCATTAGAGTATAATTAGTAAACTTTAAATTCGGTACAGATGTATTTTCCACTAGATAAAAGCTAAAATAATTAATTCATTATTTTTGACAGCAGTCATTTAATGTTTTCATTTAGTGTACCATAAACCAACTGTATATGGCGAATTTTTTATTTTTAGAACTATGCACAGGACAAGGGCAGCTCCATTACGAATTTTCGGGGGGGGTGCATTGCCATTAGCGTTTCCCTTTTTAGCACAATGTTTTTAAATAAAAGACTAATTGATTGTAAACATTTTCGTCTCGCCCCATAGGCCCCATAGCCCCCATAGGTAGACCCCATAGCCCACATAGCCCCCATAGCCTCCATAGCCCCCATAGCCTCCATAGCCTCCATAGCCCCCATAGCCTCCATAGCCCCCATAGCCCCCATAGCCCCCATAGCCCCCATAGCCCCATATCACCCATAGCACCCATAGCCCCCATAGCCCCCATATCACCCATAGCTCCCCTGGAGCCGCTCTTGCGCTAGGGTCATATTTTTCACAAGTTGAAATACCTATAATTAATAACTGCCATCCCCCGTTATCTATGTCTAACGTTCAACGCAAGTCTGTTATGGTAGGTACTAAGTAAATACATTAAGTAAATGTAAATGTACTAAGTAAATCCATTAAATAAATTCCATTTATACATCACTGTTTCCACTCGCTTTTAAATGTTGCAATTTTCATACTTACGCAGATGACACACAACTATACTTTTCCTTCAAAAAGGAAAGCATTCAAGACACTTAATGCTGGCCACATCTCTCTTGCCGGACTTTCTGACAAATATTGTTTAAGTATAAATCCAACGAAATATGCACTGCAATTTGGGCGTCGTGCAGCTACGAAATAGTTATTTTCCTAAAAAGTGCGCAAAATGTTACTTTTCCGCACGAAAATACAGTTTAAAAATATTTCTTTGAAAAGGGTCCCGACATATTGCGACTACCCTGTACCGCGTTGCAGTCAATTTCAACTGGGAAGTGGTTTGACTTCTCAGATGACCCCTTAAGAAGAAAGAGATCCGAATCGTGGGATCCTTTGCATAAAAAAAATATTGTGTTGTGTGTATGTGTTGCGGTGTGGGGTATGAAGTGATTTGTATATACGAAGAAGCCCTACGGCCAGATGGTGTCGGCTCTGCTGGTTGGTCAAGTCTCTTGGTTTCTTTTCGACATTCCGATTTTCTGGTCGATGTCGGATTTCTTTTTTACAAAAAAAGATCACGTATCTTTTGATATAAAGGACGCCTAAAATAGAGGTCAGCTTGGTTTTCTGCTCAAAAGTGTTTGGCAAATAACAGTTATACATCAGCTCATAGTTAATATTCCTAGTGTCAAGCCTACCTATTTCTAATTGAGTTCTATCATTTGAGTTTTGAAATATTTATTATATCCTTTAGTATCAATAATGACGGAATATAATATATTGTGCATATGCAAGGGCTAATTAAAAGAAACCTTTAAAATATATTTTATAAATAACTAATATCTTCTACGAAGTTTTGGAAATTTAGCGGACTTTTTAGAAAATCCTCGTATTTCGTTTACAAAAATTGGCTACCTCGTATTCTTAATTTACTGTCATTATCTAGTCAGTGACCTAATCATTAGTCACTTGATAGTACACACATAAACCGACATCCGGAGCACGTTGTTATATACCGTACATTAAAATTATATTTTGCATTAAAATAATAAGTAATAAGTCACTATAATAAATATAATGTATTATTTTATGTATTAAATATAGCTCATGGATTTATTAATACTAAAATGTGAAATACTAAAGTATGAGAACATTATTTCGCATTATTCATGCGTGCGCGAAAAATTTGCGAGACTTTTTAATCTAGTGATTGATTTTCAAAATTTCTATCTCTCAAAATTGTTGGGTTGGCTACAACGATTACCCCTTGTCAATGCAGCTCTAAACAACTGGCATCGAGTCTCAATGGGTATATTTTGTGGATGTGTAATTGACACTCAGGATAAGAAGCATAACAACAACACATTTTGGTGATTTTAAGAAGTAGGATTGACCCTCAATAAGGAGATAGATCTGTTGTCACTATAAAACGGCTAAAATTGTAAAACAAAATAAGAGTTCCTAAAAGAATGATAAGAAAGATATTCATTCACTATTAAATACCAAATTTATGTATTAATAATAATATAATAATAATAATAATAATAATAATAATTTATTCATTAAAATAGTACCTATAAAACACATTTGATACAGAAAAAAAAGAGAAATGAATAAATTGGCTCACGTTAAGTGACTTAACACTTGTTACGCAATTTTGAGTAGATATACTGTAATACATAACATACATAATATACATATAAAAATACTAATACTAATAATACTAATAATAATAATAAATACTAAAAAAAAAATAATAAGGAAAGAGAAATGAATACCATCGAATTGTCTGATATAAATATTACTTGATAAATTATAATACGAAAACATCAATCCTTCATAAATAGTGAGTACTTTTTAGGTTTTATTTTCAATTAGATCTGAAATATATTTTCTTGGGGTATTGAAAGTAAATATTTTTAAATATTTCTTGAACAAATGGAAAGTAACCTTGGATTGCACTTCCTCTGGTAAGTGATTATACATCTTAGGCCCTAGATATGAAAAAGACCTTTGAGTTAAAGATCTTTCCACCAAGGGTACAATATGGTTTAATCTATTCCGGGTTAGGTAATTATGAGATGGTATTGTAGCTGTGAGTCCAGTAGGGTAATATTTTAGATTGGTGGAAACAAAGTACATTTGTCTTATATCTAATATTTTGCTTTCTTCGTAAAGTATATCTGATGGGTATCTAAAATTTTTATTCATTATTAATTTCAAAAATCTGCGTTGTATTATTTCTATGTTATTAATGTGACTATGCAGAGCACTGCCCCATGCTACAATACCATAACGTATATGACTTTCTACAAAAGAATAGTATAAAGTTCGAAGTTGTTCTAGGGGTAAATGTTTTTTTTTAAATTTAAATTTATAGAGAATAATTTGTAGCTTTTTAACTGTATAATTTATGTGACAATCCCATTTTAAATGTCTATCAATATACATGCCAAGATACTTATATTCTTTTTCGGATAAAATATTATACACTTTTCCATTGCTAGTGATCTTTAAACTTTGAAATTCTGGTAATCCACCTGCATTGCAGCTGATGGGTAAGTATTTTGTTTTTTCTAGATTTAGCGTCAGTAATTTTTAGTCTAAGAATTGTTTAATAGAAGCGAAATCATTTTCAGCAACTGTTTTTAGAGTATTCCAGTCTTCTCCCTCATAAAATATTACTGTGTCATCAGCAAATCCAATTATTTCACCGCGGCTTCGTATTGAAAAGAGTCCGTTTATATATGAAATAAAGAGTATAGGCCCAAGAACAGTACCCTGAGGAACACCATACTCTAGTATTTCAGAGTTACTCGTTTTATTAGCAACTCTAACAATCTGCCTTCTATTTGTGAGGTAGCTTTTAAACATTTTTTAGGTGTTTCATCTTATTCCCATATCTTTAAGAGACTGTAAGAGTAGCTCATGACTTACAGTATCAAAAGCTTTTGTAAGATCCATAAATACACACATACATTGTCTACCTTTATCTAGAGCTTTGTATATTTTTTCAATTAACGCTAGAATGGCATCTTCTGTTGAAGTATTTTTTCTAAAACCATACTGTTTTGGAGACAATATTTTGTACTTGAAGTGAGTCTAATTTTTATTATCTTTTCAAAGATCTTAGATATATGAGTTATCAAAGATACTGGTCGGTAGTGTTATTAAATAAAGTTTTATTGCCTTTTTTGTAGATCGGTGTTACAATTGTTTCTTTTAAAGTATCAGGAAATACACCTTTTTCAAAGCATATATTTATTGTTTGTAAGAACATATATATCGTACATATTTTATATAGATATAAACTTTATATACATAAACAGGTATCTGAAAGAGAATTCCCGATATGGCTAGTAGCAATAACGGTGCACGTGGCGGTTACTGTGTTAAATAAGGAAATCCAGTATTTTGCAAAAAATAAAAAGTTTCACTTTTGTCCCTGGCGACGATCAAACGAAGTCCAAGTAAAGAGCGTTAGTTGCAAGTGCCGTTGAGAACAGAGAATTAATGCATTCGAAGACAGTGCCGGTGCCAAAATATCTTTAAATTCAAAATAAATGAATACTGTATATAATAAATTATTCATATCCTCAAATGTGGTCTGAATGTTCATAGAATAGAATAATACTCCAGGAAACAATCAATAAACAATCAGTAAACAATTTATGGGTGAACTTACAACTAGTTTCGACCAATCCTAGTCATCGTTTGGTAAATCAAATAAAAAACCTTAAGATAAAAAATACATTTCATTATATGAACTTAAATCGTTTTAAAAAAATGGTTGCAAGAACAACTTTTGCATGAACAGTATGCCTAAGAACAGTATGAAAGTGTTGGATAATGCTGAAGCCTGATTGATCTAATATAAATTTGCACAATCCTCGTTTTAACAAATATCCAATTGATTAAATTAGACGAGAGATGAAGGGAATTCAGACTCCAATTGAAATGTGGTCTGGGTAGCTTTAAAATCCTATGTGAGTGCCATAAATGTTGATTTTACATTTAAATCAATGGAAAACTGCCCTATAATTGTTTTCAATCATTTCCTGCAGAAAAAGTTGACTATAGTTAATTTGAAAATGCATGATAGAACAGTTTTTATGTCAAAGGTCTATAAACAGGATTGTTCAAAGCAGAAAAAAAGTAAATATTGATACCTCCTTATCTGAATTTTTACTAGATTTTAGTATGACCACACCGAAAAATCTCGAATACAATACATCATAAAATATAAATAAGCAAACCCTATGGGATTAACCAATAATTATATACCTCAGTGACGGGGAACACGAAATTACTTTAATATAAAAAATATATACAGAGTGGCCCAAAAGTCTAGAAACAGCCAATTATCTCGTAAATTGCTGGTCCGAATTGTACAAAATTTGGGGTACACCTATTTTTGGATACGGTGATTCCAGATTTGATATATGCAATGTTGCCAAATTTGCCGTTTCTCCTAAATTATTAGTCACTTTGGTTTTTCAAATTCATCACTATGTATATTCAGTCATTATTGGAATCTACTGTTCAATACCAGTATGTAACACTTGTAACAATTGAAAGATTATAACATTTTTAACATAATAGTTACTTTATCAAGTGTTCAAAATGTGCTCCATTTGTGAGTTGACAGTACCCTAATCGATGGTAGAATGCGTCTACCACATTTCTACATGATTGTTTTATTTATTTAAGACCTTCCAGACTACATAAAATCATAAGTGTTATGTTATGTTATGTTATGTTATGTTATGTTATGTTATGTTATGTTATGTTATGTTATGTTATGTTATGTTATGTTATGTTATGTTATGTTATGTTATGTTATGTTATGTTATGTTATGTTATGTTATGTTATGTTATGTTATGTTATGTTATGTTATGTTATGTTATGTTATGTTATGTTATGTTATGTTATGTTATGTTATGTTATGTTATGTTATGTTATGTTATGTTATGTTATGTTATGTTATGTTATGTTATGTTATGTTATGTTATGTTATGTTATGTTATGTTATGTTATGTTATGTTATGTTATGTTATGTTATGTTATGTTATGTTATGTTATGTTATGTTATGTTATGTTATGTTATGTTATGTTATGTTATGTTATGTTATGTTATGTTATGTTATGTTATGTTATGTTATGTTATGTTATGTTATGTTATGTTATGTTATGTTATGTTATGTTATGTTATGTTATGTTATGTTATGTTATGTTATGTTATGTTATGTTATGTTATGTTATGTTATGTTATGTTATGTTATGTTATGTTATGTTATGTTATGTTATGTTATGTTATGTTATGTTATGTTATGTTATGTTATGTTATGTTATGTTATGTTATGTTATGTTATGTTATGTTATGTTATGTTATGTTATGTTATGTTATGTTATGTTATGTTATGTTATGTTATGTTATGTTATGTTATGTTATGTTATGTTATGTTATGTTATGTTATGTTATGTTATGTTATGTTATGTTATGTTATGTTATGTTATGTTATGTTATGTTATGTTATGTTATGTTATGTTATGTTATGTTATGTTATGTTATGTTATGTTATGTTATGTTATGTTATGTTATGTTATGTTATGTTATGTTATGTTATGTTATGTTATGTTATGTTATGTTATGTTATGTTATGTTATGTTATGTTATGTTATGTTATGTTATGTTATGTTATGTTATGTTATGTTATGTTATGTTATGTTATGTTATGTTATGTTATGTTATGTTATGTTATGTTATGTTATGTTATGTTATGTTATGTTATGTTATGTTATGTTATGTTATGTTATGTTATGTTATGTTATGTTATGTTATGTTATGTTATGTTATGTTATGTTATGTTATGTTATGTTATGTTATGTTATGTTATGTTATGTTATGTTATGTTATGTTATGTTATGTTATGTTATGTTATGTTATGTTATGTTATGTTATGTTATGTTATGTTATGTTATGTTATGTTATGTTATGTTATGTTATGTTATGTTATGTTATGTTATGTTATGTTATGTTATGTTATGTTATGTTATGTTATGTTATGTTATGTTATGTTATGTTATGTTATGTTATGTTATGTTATGTTATGTTATGTTATGTTATGTTATGTTATGTTATGTTATGTTATGTTATGTTATGTTATGTTATGTTATGTTATGTTATGTTATGTTATGTTATGTTATGTTATGTTATGTTATGTTATGTTATGTTATGTTATGTTATGTTATGTTATGTTATGTTATGTTATGTTATGTTATGTTATGTTATGTTATGTTATGTTATGTTATGTTATGTTATGTTATGTTATGTTATGTTATGTTATGTTATGTTATGTTATGTTATGTTATGTTATGTTATGTTATGTTATGTTATGTTATGTTATGTTATGTTATGTTATGTTATGTTATGTTATGTTATGTTATGTTATGTTATGTTATGTTATGTATGTTGAGAATGGGGTGTTAATACACTGCGACCTAAAAGATCTATTGTGCCCCCTTCTGTCGCCACTGCACTAAGGAAATGTATCAATGCCTATAGCGACCCTTCCAATCCTATTTTCTCAAGGAAGTGTAGGATTTGAAGTGGCTTCAAGTTAGGTAAGTCTCCCTCTTCTATTTGATATCCTCCTAGATATAGTGCCCTTGGATTCTGGAGTGCTACACATTCAGTTAGGATGTAAATGGAGGTTTCGTCCTCCTCCTCACAGAATCTGCACTCACTATCCTCTACTACTCTCAGTTTACTTAGGTGTCCTTTTAGTCGGCAATGCCCGGTAAGGATCCCTGTTACAATACGTAGCCTGTTCTTGCTCAGGCAGATGCAGGCTTCCGATCTTTTTTGGTTATATTCACCCAGAAGTATCTTGGCCTGTCTCAGCCCCAAGAGATTGTTCCAATTATCGGTTCTTCTACTACCCAATTATTTTTTAATCTCTACTAATACTATGTTACTGCTGATACCGCAGAACGGCTCAGGTCCTACAAAGGGTGTTTGAGTCCCTTTCCTTGCAAGATTATCTGCAATCTCGTTACCCTGTACCCCGTTATGTCCCGGGACCCAAGTGAGAGTAACTCTATTTTTCTCGCCTAGCTCATTCAATTGTTCTAGGCATCTCCAGACCATTTTTGAGCTGATTAGGTAAGCTTTGATGGCTGCTTGACTATCAGACATGATGATAATCTCTTGTCTATGATAGTTCCTCTCGATGTTAAACTGGATACACTTCTCGATGGCGTGAATTTCCGCATTATAAGTGTTACATATGGTTGAACTCGTATTGAATAGGGAGATTCCAATAATGACTAAATATACAGGGTGATAAATTTAATGGTTAATATTTTTAGAAACTTTTATAAAGAGTAACTTTTTTGTATTAAAAGCTTGTTTAGCTAATTTCGTAGTGTAAACATGAAAAGTACACAATTTTTCGTTATTTTTTCCTAAGATAAAACCGAGGAAATTTGCATTTTTACTTTTTTGGACCGTAAGCATAATGGTTTTTTAAATACATTTACGTAACTTGTAAATGGACTTTTTGGATTTTACGGTCATATTGTAGTACACGTTACGCTCTAGGCAAAGATACCAATATCTCGTTTTTTGAAAATAGTGCCCTCCTGCACAGTCTAATTATAGATTATCTCCCCGTTTTAGAATTTCCAAAATATTAGTTTTCAATAAATTAACAATTTAGCTTGTGACACTCAGCCCCCCCACAGAAAGCATAATTCCGATTGACTGGCACTACACTATAAATACAACAACTGAATTAAGAAATAGGTTCATCAATAAACAAGCAAATTAGGGAAAAATACCATTTAATATTTAAATAAAAACATACATCATTGATAATTATTTCATTATTTCATATTTTCATAATAACATGACTTCTTTTATGTAATGTAATAAAAAAAACATCTAAAAGTTGAGTAATTTTCACCATTTTTCCCATAATTAGCAGCAATATAAAACTTTTGGCAATTAATTTTTAGTCGGTCGATATCTTCTGCAGTTGCAAGAAGAATTCGAGAGGCGCTAAAATGGTGGTTTCCACCTTATCGAGACTGAGGCCCACAAGGGTTAACTCGTAGCATAAAAAAAACGAGAAATTATTTAACTTGGAACGAAAGACCGAAAGCCGATAGTAGTATTAGGATGTTGAATTTTTTGGTTTGTGAAGCATTGGCATTACTTAGGTTAAACCATGTGATGATTTTCACAAGCCTTTTTTAAAACCATTCTATATCGCCTTTTGATTGAGGTTTACAAACTTGTTCGAGCAATTTATCCAATAATAATTGCCCCCTTACCTCTTAAGCCTGCTCATGTAAAATATTTGGGCTCCTTACATGACTAATATTTATTTATAAAATAAAAATCACATAGTACCATCGCATCAGATCTATTAGAAAAAATTCAGTATAATTCGCAATATCACAACTATAATACAAGAAGCCACTCTGACTTTCATGTACGTCAAGCCATCACTAAAAGTTCCCAAAATACAATTTTTATTAAGGTTTGCAAAAATTTAATAGACTGTCTACAGAATTAAAAAAAAAAAACAATAAATGTTTTCAAAAGTACCTCAAACAATAGTTGATAAATAAACAGAACGGATATACTTTCTTGTGGAAATACTCTTTAAACCTGCCCTTTTTAAGTATTTCCCTTAATTTATTGTTATTTTACCCCTCGTTTTACCCCGTATTTATTATAAATTATTTCTGTTTTGAGATCATGTATTTTATTTTAAAAAATTACTTGATATTATATTAATACTACCTACTATGTTTAAATTATTAATAGTTTTGTGACTATAGGTTATAGTAACTATTTTTGTGTTAAAGTAGATCCATAGAGAGCAATATAATTTATAAAAGCCTTCTTTCAACATACAAATAAATGACAACTTTATAATTAAAATGAAAAACACACAAAATACCTTGGTATCATAATTGATCAAAATTTGAAATGGGTTGATCACATTACGTCAACCAAAGTTAGAAGATGCATTTTTAAATTTTATGAATTAAAGAAATGTATGACTAGTAGTTTACTAATTATTATTTACAATTCGCTATATGGTATAATGTGGACTATATAATATTGCACTTCAATTAATGTAATCCAAAATCGTATAATTAAAATTATCTACAAAAACCAGCATTATATAAAAAAAGTGTATAATAAAAAAGTGCTTTGTATAAGAACATTATATTATCTGTCTTACTGTACCTTTATTTATGGAAAGCCTGAATTGAGATACACTACAAATTATTTGCAATAAATATCAAAAGAAGCATACAAACATTTTTAAATAATTTGACATTTAAGAGCCATTCACACATCACAGTTGGCATCTTCATACTTGACAGGCACAGCCAAGCATTATTTTGATTTTTGCCAAATAATATGGCCGGTTAATTATTCTATCGGGTTACCACAGAGACCCTATAATTTGATAAAGGTATTTTTGTGGCTAGGGGCGAAATAGTAGTAAGCTTAAGTTAGCACCACCATAAAAAAGTCATTTTTAAGAAACTGCTTATATATATATATATATTTCATAAATTGGCAGGCTTGGCGACTAATTTCGAATAAAAATAGCCTCCAAAATGGCTATGGTTACAATTATGAAGGTCGCAACCCGCCTTAGAATCTCACCTTTACAGTCACAGCTGTTGTTTGACAGGTCGTTGGAGAATGCAATGTATTGAATGTTAAGAATGTTAGGAATGTCGAGACGTTAGGAATAATTGGAATTCCTTAAAATTAGATAAGAAATGCATAAGCAGATTTTAAGAAAATTGATATTAAAGTAGTTAGGATGAACCGAAAATTCTGAAAATCAATAGGGTTCTAAGTTAGAAGTAATTATTCAAGAAAATCAAAACCGCAAGTCAATCAGAACTTTCGTTCTAGAGTTATCGTACCGGCATACATACACACAGGCGTCCAGACGAAATTTTTTTTTTTGCATTTTCTGACTCAGAATGATCGGAAACATAAAAAAAAGTTTCAAAAAATGGGGGTAAGAAATTTTTTCGTCTGCACGAATGCAATACTGAGGCCCCATAGGAAGGGCCTCAGTAATTGCAACAACTGATCGAAAGGACGTTTATGCATTGACGTTAAATGCGAATGGTCGCAATGTTACTTACAGGCAAAAAAATTGTAAATTGCAAAGTGGCTCTAACAAGGATAAAGTTCAAACGATTGTTCAGGTCAATTTTCAAGTTAAAAATTTCTTCAGTCCAAAATTGCCAAGCCTGCCACTGACAAAGTCCGCTGTTCTAATAACTGCAAATAAGTCATTTTTTTGTAGTTTTGTATAGATACATTTGCTTTATAAATAATGCCCGCATATCGAATGAGATCTGCGATTTTATCAAAGCTATTATATTTCATTTGATCGCGATCGTTTCAATCTAAAGATTCTAAAGCTATAACTTCTGTTAAAGAATAAATTACGTTTGCAAAAGTGTACGGTCTGTTGCTAATTACAAGGTACGTATAAATGCTAGTAAACGTATGCCCGCAACTCTCGCTAAAATAACTTATCTCAAATTTTTCATGCGATGAATGCATCTTAAGAAAATAATTATTGATTTTGGTATACAGCTGGGAACAGAAAATGGAATAAATATTAAATATATAATCCAGTGATCTGTACATTTTTGTGTCAATGGTTATAGGGATGACAATCAAATGTCAATTGCAAATGTTAATTAGTGTGTGTCATGTTAAAATAGCAGATACATGATAGAAATATTTATTAAATAATCGTTATACTTATATTGAAGTTGTAGTATGGTGTAATTAATTAATAATAATAATAAAAAATAATAGAATAATAATAATAATACAACAGGAACAATAAAAAAAAAAAAAAAAATCTTGCGAGCTTTGTGACTTGCCTCACCGGCCGCAAGAAACAATCGTGTCAACACACGTGACAAAAAAAATAATAGTAAATATAATAATATTAGTAATTTTTAGGGGGTGGGTGGCTTAGTAGTAGAGTCTCTGCCTGCAGATCCAAGGGTCCCAGGTTCGAATCCCACCATTGGCCGGGATTTTTTTATTTAATTTAATTATTTAAAATTAATTCTGATGCCTTGGTAGGATTCCCCACTCGACCATTCACTGTTGGGTTCTAATTAACAGTGCTGTTCCTAAAGTGGCGCTAGGAAACAGTGACAAAGCCTACATAGAACACGAGGCGAGATAACCTTAGCAGTTGAAGCCGATGACACAAAAAAAACAGTAACGCATGGCGATATAAAATCTGGATGTCATATCAACAGAAATTAAATTTTTGCTATTACGGCATCCATCAAATCCTATAAATATGCAAAATAAATTCACATGGTTTTTGTAGGATTCTAAGCCGGTGTCTCTTTACCACAAAATTGGCTAGCAAATGAATGCGAGCGCCGTAGAAACCTACGTTACCGTAGTCGACTCCAACTAATAAGATGTTTCAAATCTTCAAAAAAGTGGCTAAAAACTAAATTGATCATGGGATAAGTAAAAATATGCTAGATTCGTTAGTGTATTTGCTGACAAAAATGGCGGAGACTCTTGATCCTAATTTTTAACATCACGCTTATTCATTTTTTATGTATGTTCATAATTCTTTACCATCTTGTCTGATATCTAAGATTCTTTTTTGCTAGAAAGGGAGTACCTCAGGAGTGGTCCCATATAAATAAACTTGGTCAAGATTTTGGATTCGATTTTTTAAAATTACTTGTGTGACATTATTTAATTATGAAAACGAACCACATTTAAGATAATGGATAATATCTCATTCTATATTGCTATTATTTTTTTTTCGGAGTTGATTAGATAGCTTGTGAAACATCACAGTAAACATATGTAGAAAGTCTCTCATTACTGGCAGTAAAATGTCACTTTCCTGTCTCGTTTAAACATATAATTGCTAAACTTCATAAATCCGAGACAAAAAATCTTTTTTTTTTTTTAACAACGGTTAAAAATAACTGAACACTGATTAAATAAAGGCCCAGAATTAAATCTTAAGTTTTATGGAAGGAAACAGGACTTCCCAATTTACAAGCGGAGATCAGTGGGAGGTGCAGTGCACATACATACTTTATACAATATTTATCTATGACGCAGAGCACACTTTATAAAATCTGAATCCATAAATCATGGCCTGATTAAATGATAGATACAAGACGGAGAAAAACAATGTTGTATGAGAAGATGATACAGTAAATATTACTATATATGTATCGTTTATTTAGTCAAAAAATACAATACAAAAATACATAAGTATACAGTACACGTACATGTCAACTATACAAAACATAATAAAAGAACAAGAAAAAAACATCAATTAGTCAGTAGCAGTGGCGGTTTTCCCGTAAGGACACTTGGGCATGTGTAATGTGTAATAAACAAAAAAAAATAACTTCCATATTTTATATTTTTCTCAATGCCTATTATTATTTTATCTAATACGACCGGGCGTTGAGCGACGTTCCGAGAATTCCGAAATTAAGTTAAAGATGGGTACAGGCCACAGTAAATGTATGCCTCTGTTGTTTCCTCTCTCATTATGATTCGAAAAACAAGGACAACGACAATATCGCTTAGCAAGAGATGAACACATGCGATGGATTATACGTCACAAGCGGGGCGCTGTCCTTATCGTGACGTGCTGCACCCATGGCACAGAACCTAAACCAGATACGAATGTACGCAGCGGCATGTTTACCGGCTCCCTCACAAAGACGATGCCGGTTTCGGCTTAAGGTGCGAGTTTGTTGGACCATGATAATAATTTATTTATTGTGATTACGAAAAAACGTTAGTTGGACCATTGGAATAGTTAAGAAATAAAACTACAAAGAAAAATAACTTTTTTTTATAAAGCAGTCAAAAATATGATGAAAAAAAATCAATAATATTTATGAATGGGACAAAATTTTAATTTTTCTTTTGGTTCTGTCTGACTTTTTCGAGGATTTCAAATCTCTGTTTGAATATTTAAGAGTATAAAAAATTCTGAGTCTTATAAATAATTAAATGGTGTACATTTTCGGAAATTGTTGGCAAGGATGACCAAATTCTATTTTGCTCATCTTAAAAAGATATGCGTTGGAAATTCCAGGCTTAGTTGACAAACTATCAAATATCTAATTTGAAAATATAAAAGAGAAATTTTTCGCTGGGAGATTTTAAATTGCCAAACACCTTCTCTTCAGAGTCGTATGCTTTAAAATACGTTAACAAGTTAAGTAAATTGCATTCTTCTGAGAAATTTACGCAAATTTCGCAAGAGTGGATATGTAATGATTTTTTGAATAAATAGCCACATAGTTAAATCCATTTTGAGTGGTCACATTTGGCTCCCTGTAGTCACATTCAGAAATCGTTATTGCCCCAACTGATTGTTTTGAAATATATTTAATTTTCATTAAGCGGAGAACTTGTTTTCCTAAGGGAAAAACGAATGCCGGGATTCCTTTCCAGTGTGTGCCCACGAGCCGCCACTGATCAGTAGTCAGTAAGTACTTTTAAATATTGCTGCGTTTGAATAGGACATTTAATATCTTCAGGCAAATTATTAAAAGCCTATTCACCTTAAAAAAACGCTGAATTTTTTGTACATTTTTTCATAGCCTCATAAACTCGTAACATTTTTCTTATCTCGTATATTGTATTCATGAACATCGTGATTATATCTTAAAATATTTTGTAAATATACTGGGGAGATTCCTGATTTAATCTTAAATATAAATAGCAGGGAATAGAACAGCAAACATTTTTTAACAGGCAACAACTGAAGCACATTTAACATGGAATTGATTGGTTCAAATCTTGAACAGCTCAGTATTATCCTCATACCTCTATTCTGCAATTTTTGCAATCGTTGTAACTCATTCTGGTTGAGCAAATACATTAAAGTGACACAATAATTAAAATGAGGTAATATTAGAGTATTATAAATTATTATTTTAGCCCATTTGCTTAGATGTGGAGAACAACGCCTCAAATAGTTTATTTTAAATGATATGCTTTTGATGACGTTATTGACTTGTTCCTTAACCCATTAGCGCCTACAGTCACCATATGGACCCAGTTGTAAACGTATCGTTTAACACAATAAAAGTATAATAAAATAGGCAACCAAAATTACGTTTAGAGCATGAACACTTAATTTAGACTTGTCTGGACCCGCGTTGGTGAATACTCGTCAGTTGTTTGTTAGATTTCTCAAGTGAAGGAGGTTAGAAAATCGTGTTGTGGTAAAAAGTGTTTCATAATGGACATCCGATTGGTGTAAGTATATTTTCAGAACCTTTTTTTTGGAATTATAGGATCAAATCAATTTTACATATTTTAAAAGGTATTAAAATAAAACGTAGTGTACAAATTTTTGTATCAATATTACCGGTGACAATTAAAAATTAGTGTAAATATTGCTGTACCCATATGGACCCACTAGGCGGTTATGTAGTCAAAATTGGAATTTTTATATTTTTAGTGGACTGACACTACAGGAAGCCATCGACTTGGCATATGAAGAAGATGATGTAACAGACATTTTTTTTGAGCCGCCTGATTCAAATTTTCTTACGGACGAGGATTCAGGTGACGAAGACGAAGGTGGTAACCCGGATAACTTGAATGTTCGTCAACTTCGTGCTGGTGCGGAAGTTGTATTTGCAGACTCTGAACGTCTAGGAGTTGTACAATCAGACCTAGAAGCAAGTTATGACGATAACGAGGTACAAAACGTAAATAGCTCCAATCAAATAAAAACTGATGCAAATCGCCGACTGACAATGTCTCTGCCAGAACCAACAACTTTTATTGACGGAGATCTTTATTACACACCGCGCAACTTTCCACAAGGAAATTACAGTAAATATTCAGAGATGAGTTGTGTGCAACTGTTTGAATTGTTTTTTACTGATGAGTTGCTCAAAATAATACTGTCTGAAACAGAAAAGTATGCTCTATTTATAAATCAACCGAACCCTAACGTAACACTTCCTGAGTTGAAAGTATTTATTGCAATTCTCTTAGTAAGTGGATACAATAAGCTACCATCCAAGAGAAGCTACTGGCAAAGAGTCCCCGATATGCAAAATATTCTGGTGTCTGATGCCATGAGACGGGACAGGTTTTTACAAATTTGCCGTTTTATTCATTTTGCAGACAATAACAATATAGATAAAAATGACAAAATGTACAAACTTAGACCACTTACAGATATGATCAAAAAAATCGTTCTTAGAACATTTTGTCCCAGAAGAAAATATTGCATACGATGAATCCATGATACGCTACTTTGGGCATCACGGATGCAAACAGTTTATCAGAGGAAAGCCTGTAAGATTTGGCTATAAGGTGTGGTGTATGAATACACCTAGTGGATATTTGATAAACTTTGAAGTATATCAGGGAAAAAACCCTAGATCTAATGAAGAATATCAAAAAAGTTTCGGGAAAGCTACAGCTCCCTTGGTACAGATGATCGAAGAATTGGGTAACAAAGGATCTCTGAGGTACAAGTTTTTCGTTGACAATTTATTTACCAGTACAAACTTGTTAAGTACTCTAAAAGCTAATGGGTACAATGTTACCGGTACTGTGAGGGATAATAGAATTCCTAAAAATTGCCCACTTGTTTCTAAAAAGACGATGGAAAAGAGGCCCCGAGGAGAGTATTGTTCGACATTGAATAAGGAGACTGGTATTCAATACGTTCGTTGGAGGGACAACAAGGTTGTAACAGTCGCAAGCACATGTTATGGTATTCAGCCGGTCAAAAATGTAGAAAGATTTTCTAAAAAAGATAGCAAGACTATACAAGTACCTAGGCCATATCTTCTTTCGCAGTATAATAACAGCATGGGAGGAACAGATCTCATGGACAGTAATATATCTTGGTAAGTTATAAAGAAAATATTTCCATAAACGAAAATATATGGGTAATTTTTTTTAGTTATCGAATCGGCATACGTTCCAAAAAATGGTACTGGCCAATATTTACATACCTCATCGACGCAGCTGTCCAAAATGCTTGGACGATATGTCGGAAATCAGGGAAGAATATTAGCCTCTTAGAGTTTAGAAGAAGTATTTGTCAGGTAAGAGTATATCAATATAAACTCAGAAAATGTTTACAATTAATTAAATTTTTAGACCTTCTTAACAACATATAAAGTCCCCGCTAAAAGAACTGGAAAAGTAGGTAGAGCATCGGGAAGTGATTTTCGAGTGTCTGATTGCGTCAGGTTTGACCGCAAGGATCATTGGATTATATCTGTACCTGAGGGCAAAAGAAAGAGGTGCGCCATGCCATCTTGCAGTTCAAAAGGGCGTACAATGTGCGAAAAATGCAACGTTGGGCTTTGTATTTCATGTTTTAAACAATTTCATACAAATGGAACAAATTAATGAATTTCTTCCATATTTGATCTTGGGAAACGCCTAGTGGTCCCATATGGGACCACCATTTTTTTCCAAAAAAAAACAAGATTTTTTTTTATTTCTGCGTAAATTTAAGAATAATAAGTTGTTTTAACATAGTTTTAAATAAAATTATTGCATTCTAAAAGAATTTTCTTTTCTCGGCGCTAATGGGTTAAATTGTAAACTTGTATCAACCATAACCCCTAGATATTTAAATTTTTCAACTCTCTGAAACTGTATTCCATCAACAGAAACACACTGCGATGCTGCATTTATTTTTTTTTTTTTTTTATTTCCAGAACCCCCAATTAACATCCACTTTGTCTTTTCGTAATTTATTTTCAACGAGTTTCAGTGTTTTCATGGGTAAAATATATCAGCGTATCATCTGCAAATAATTGTATTGAGCATCTTTCGACTACAGCAGCAATGTCATTAATATAAATTAAAAACAGTAGCTGACCCAGCATACTACCTTGTGGCACCCCCATATTATTCTCTATAGTATCTAAAACACAATTACTTACCTTATCTTTCTGTTTCCTATTTTCCAATAGCTATTAATTTCATTAATAATCTACCCCTATTAATAGTCTCAAATGTCCTCTTTAAATCTAAAAACACCACCAGTGTAACCAAATTATTTTCAATTGATAACTTTCAGTTATGCAACACCAACTGTAAAGCAGTTTCACAGTTGTGTTTACTACATAGAAATTTATCTATGGTTTACTACGGAATCCTGATTGAACATTACTTATCAAACTGTTAGCTATTAGCAGGTATATTTCAAAAAGCTATTTCAAAAATTTCTTGGAAATGTACCAGACCAAAATTAGAACAACGCAGAAGGAAAAAGAGAGAATGTGGGAAACTGATAGGCTTATGGAAATTGTGAAACCTTTAATTATGAATATAAAAAACGATTCTGACATCTCGAACTCTAATTAACAAAGTCACATTTAAATTTAAATTGTTTTCCTATAAAATAATAAAATGCACATGTTTTTGTATATCATTAATTTAGTATTTTATCTTTTATAAAACCTCGTTAAGTTATTCCAGTGTTTAGTTAAACTGGGGATCTACGGATCACAATATAAGCACGTGGCCAACACGTGTTACTCTCTGTTCGGTAATCCTAGTATACCCGAATATGAGGATTGAGATTTAAAGAAGTATTCATATTCATATTGCAGAATTTCCCATAAATTTTCCATCAAAATTATGTGTCACTTATCCCCTTGCTATTAAAAAATAATACAGTTGCTGCTGGGGTTTTTCATTTGAACAACCTATATGTAGAGATAGGTCAAGATCAACCAGCAATTATTCATTTGTAATAAATAATTAATCAAATTATTTCAACGCTAATCTCTTCATTTGCAATATTATAATTAGTTAAATAATATTATAATGTGACTATAAACATAATTTATTTCCTTTTCTTATCTCATGGTCAACGTTATTTATATCTATTAAAAATTAATCAGAATATGGAGATAAAAACTTCTTTGGAGCACTTATGTACAGGTAGATTCAATATTAGGAGGTTCAGTTTTTCTTTATTTCTAAAATGGAATAAAATTATTTTTAAGTTTCATAAAAGTTATTTTTAAGTATGCGCCAATATCAATAAATGAAGAGTCCAAAGCAAAAACGATGAAGGTTATTAAAAAATGAGTTAGTAGCTATTGTGTGCAACATTTATTAGATAATATGTGAAAAACGTCATGTCATTGTTCTTGTTCATCTGTACGCACATTTGTGTCATTTTTGCTGAGTTTGCCCGTGACATTCATCCCTTTGGTGTGTAAACAATTTTTGTTTTTTGAAATAACTCCGTGAATATGAGGTTTATTGTTGTGTAACCCAGTTTAGCATATACTCTCAGCTACTTTACCGTGTATTTAACTCATTTTAGAAAAAAGTGACTATCGTCGTTTGTGATGTGTGCTCTTCAATATGGTGTTATATTGATTCTGAAGTAAAAACAAACATTTTGAAGGAACATCAGGAAATCAGTTTCTGGCCCTCTATTATTCATCGCATTCTTAAACAATACAGTTACAGACATCGACTGATTGCAGACCTAAAAGTATCCTTTGAAGTTAATTTAATTAAAATGTCTTCAAACTCGCCTTATGGAGTAGAATGGCCCCGACCGAGCATTTACCATCGGTTTGCTGAGTTGCATTCCCAATTTTAAGCCAGCAGACAAACTTTCTATAAATGCCTGACTAGCATTTGTGACCTGTTTATCTTGTAAAACTTTTTTACAAAATATCCTTCATCCATGTTTCATCCAATTAAAAAATATTTTTGTCTTTTCTTCTTCTTTTTCTAATTTCCCTTAAATATTGCCTCCTCCAACAAATAATTTCATATTTCTCTATGAGCGCTGATTTTCTATCGTTCTTCTCCCAAACGAAGTCCAATTCATGTAAAGTTTTCCACAATTTGTCTCTTTTAACGTTTGGCAAAGTTTCGTCTCCATTAATGTCGACTAAAATTTTATCCCAAGTATCTTTTTTTTGTAAACAAGTATTAGAAATTAAAAATTTAAAAACACCGACTTCAAAAAAGAATTATTGAAATCGGACACCGTGCTGAAGAATTATCGCTGAAAATACATAAAAAAAAATATATATCGCGACGAATTGATAACCTCCTCCTTTTTTGAAGTCGGTTAATAAAACGAATGCACTTTTCTTCGGATCAATTGTTTCATAGTACCGTCTAAATAGACGGTTCTCCCAGTTGACGTTTTAGCCATACTTTCGTTGCTTCAAAAGTCTATAAATGGTTGCTTCTACAACTCCGGTCATATTTGAACACTTAGAAATTATAAGCCAAACAGTACTATTGAAATGTTTATGTACAAGATCGTCATGTACAGTTAACACTAAAGTTTTCATATGCAAGGTTAAATTGAACTTTAATTTCACAGGAGTATAATTAGATGTTTTTTCCAATTTTATTGCACAAATTCACTTGATCAATATCGCTTTTTATCGTCTATTATTACAAAACTAACCATTCTGCGTATTACAATCACAGGACTACACAAACAAATGTAAATCTTAACTAAAGTAATTTACAATCTGCATAACACTTTCTGCCGATTATAAATTTTAATCATTTCTAAGAAAGTTGAGGGCTACTTAAATTTATCTTGAATTGTAAATATTTTCTACCTGTAGAGATTACATACCTACTTACCTTATTTTTGTTGATTAAAATGACTAGAAATTTTAAGAAAAGAATTGAAACAAATTAGTATTTTAAAAAGGTTAGGGAGAAGATTTTATTTTGGAACAAATAATGCTAAACATTTTATTTTAGAAATTCTCCTTCTCTAATTTATGATGTTATATTGGAATTTACCTCAACTCAGAACTAACTTTTCTAAAATACATTGAAATTTAAAATAAGAGTCTAAGATTAGTTGTAATAAGTTGTAAATAATTCCGAGATATCTCCACATTTTCAAATTCAAGTTTTAGTGATACCGATCAAGAATCAGTTTCTGTTGTACCATTGCTGCAATATCACTTGCGCCAAAGGTATATAAATTATTTTTTTCATATCTATGAAACTTGATCAATGTTTTTAAAGTGTATTACTTATTTTTTTCGAAAGTTTTTTACAAGCGTGTTGCATAATAAATTTTTAACAATTCAATTCCTATTTGTTTTAAGACGTAAAAACTGTTAACTAACCGTCATCCACTTCGGGTTACGATTCCTATAAAAAAGTTCCATTTAAGAAAAAAAAAAGAACCATCAGCCGGTTGACACGCAGGCGATTTGTGTTATCGAACTCCATTTCGTTTTTGCTTAATTTTTTTTTTATTTGAGTGACCATTACTAACTAGATACAAGTTTCGCACAGTGTCGTGATGCATATGAAATGAGGGGCTGGCATTCCTTTGATTCTGATAATGTTTTCGTTTATTTTATTTTTTTGAAGACACAGTCGGTGTCAAACTCTTAATAAAAAAAGCACCAGATGCTATAAGAAATTTTATTACCTACAATTTGTGCTTTTGGCTATATTGGAGGTAAGATCTTCTTTGTAAACTTTCGACTCTCGCGTAATGTCCCGATTTTAAACCACTAGTCCCGAATTAAGATGTGTCCCGATTGTGTCCCGCTTTTATCCGATTTAAAAAAATAATCTATACCTAAATATTTTATAAAATTCAATCTTTATGGTGATGTGGCAACAAAATACGACATAATTTTGTATCCAGTAGGTAGGTACATCAAAAAAAGAAATATTTTTTGTAACATTTAAAATATGACCAACTAATTTATTACTAGTCTTATGTTTTATGTTTCTTTGTTAATTTAATCTTTTAATGTTGATGCATGTTCAGTTTTTATTTTCTACCCGCCCCTTCCATATTTTGTCGGTTTGTCCCGCTTTCTACTTTGCAAAATATGTGGTCACTTTACTCTAGCGAGGAATATTAAAATATATAGTCATCTGCAGCAGAATTACATGTTTTACATTAAATAATAATTGTTATATCTACTAACTCGAATATGGAAAACAAGTTAATTACTCTTTGAATTAATAAACTATTGGTACTTTTTTCTAAATATTGATGGTAAATGATATTAATCAGTCGTTAAATATTTAATTACCTTTCTTGGAAGAAATATCTAGTGAATATCAAGTCAATAGATAGGTACGATACTTCCAGAGTCTCTGTAAGAGCTTCATAAAAGAGTTGTAATATTTTATCTCTTGATATTTATTCTCCAAGTAAAAACTTTTTTTTTACTTTAAATGTGGTATGTAAATTTAAACAAACTTTAATGTTTAATCATTTGAAAGAATTATTAGCAATAAAACTAGTATTGTAGTTAGAAATTCTTCAAAAGTACGGAAAATTATTATATGTTGTAATTTTTTGTAAATATTTAATCTCTGTGAAAGTTTATAATAAACTTTAGACCCATAAAATCATAATAACTTATTAGCATTTTCACAATTAAAAATATATTTTTTGATAAACTTTTTAATAAACATTTAGAATAAATTAATTACAAAACGTTCTGTTATGCTTTATTTCTACAAATTTTGTATATTTAAGTAACTATATATTTTTTTATATTCAGTCAAATTGTACTAATAGCCTTCGAGAAAGTTTATTCACAATCAATGTTTTTATACATTTTTTATGGAATAAGTAACAATTAATTAACATTATCATCACTCACACAAAATAAAACTACATGTAATTGCCCAAGAAATTCGTGATAACACTAAAACAGTTTCACAATTCACGTACATTTAAACAGTTTTTAAAGTAAGTGTATAAGTAAGTACATGCTTGATTTAAAGTAAGATATGAACACCTATGAATTAAATTTTTATCGACAATTTCACTCATATGTAAAAAATACTATTTGTTAACACAAGGGCGGCTCCAGGAGGGGGGGCTGTGGGGGCCAAGGTCCCCCGAGAAGAAAATTCTTACGATTTATGAGCCTCATTTTCAAAAAAATATGCTAAAAAGGGAATGGCTAATGGAAATGCTCCCCCCCCCCCCCCCCCCCCCCGAAATTCGTCTTGGAGCAGCCCTTGTGCTAACAGAAAAATCGTAGTTTGCTTTCGGCTAAATAGGATAAACAACGACAAAAAGCGACAAATAAAAAAATTAATTTCTGAAAATTTTGTTTTTAACAATAATTATTGTTCTTTCTAAAAAGATTTTTTTAATATTTATTGTTCTTCTTTTTCAGTGTTAAATAAAGTTTAATTGAATTTAAACAATACTGTTACGCAGCACCCTACAGCGTGCTGCGGTCGTCATAAGTAAAGGTTCGAGTAAAAGAAGAAGGGGAAATATTCGAGAAATGTCATTCCACGTCAAGAAAAACCTTAACATTTCGAGAAGGTTAAAGCAAGCTTATATAAGTTAGTGATCCTGACGTCAGTCAGTCAGTCAGTATTATGATAGACATTATACGTTAATGTTAACAGTTAACAGTTGATAGTTATTGTAAAAGTTGTGTTGAAATAAATTGATACCAAAAACCTGCGTAACTTTGGTGACAGCGGTGGGATACAAAGTATAAGTTCATGGTAAATACTAGATCCACTGAGTATGAAGGAGGCATGGATACTTCAGGCCCACCAGCATGGTTTTTGAAGATGAAAGAGGAGAGAGTAAGGCGAGAAGAGAAGAAGGAAAAGCGTAGGAAGGAAGAAGAGGAGGAAAAGGAAAGGCGTAGGAAGAAAGAAGAGGAGGAAAGGGAACGGCGAGAAGAGGAGAAGGAAAGACGCAGGAAGTAAGAAGAGGAGGAAAAGGAAAAAAAAAAGGAAGAGATGCGTAGAAAAGCTGAGGATACCTTCAAGCAAGAGGTTGGTTAGCTTAAAATTAGAGTAGATCTTTTAGAGCAACAACAAGAGCATTTAAAATCTAATTTAGGACAGCAGGAAGAGCATTTAAAAACTAATTTAAAACAACAGGAAACGGCTAGAATAGAGTTAGAAAGGCAATTTAGAACTGAATTAGTTGAATTAGAAAGAAGAATTCGTAGCCTATCTTTAGAGAAACTGCAAACACTACCTAGTCCTCATCTATAACCGAACCAAGCGAGGACAGGCAGCAACCGTTTTACAGTTACTTCCCTAAGAAGAACCCAGTTATTCATCTCTCGTTCAAGCTTTGGAGACAAGATATGGCCAGCAACATTTCGAGAAATAATAAATAAAAATAAAAATGCTATTATTTATCGATTCTACACCAAAATAGGTCATTTTAATGTATATTTAAGTTCAATAACTAAAAAATATACTGACAATTAGTTTGACAGAATATGAATGGTGATTGGTGGATTTCATTTTTTTTTGCAGTGTTTTTACTACCTAGAACGGATATGAAATATATTCGTTCAGATGAAAGCAATATCATACTTCGTTTTGTAATATGTGCGTAGATAAGCTAATATCCATGTAGGTATAGAAAAAATTAGTTATTTTGTCTTAATAACCTAAAATAATTTTTTAAATTTGTAGATTTGGCTGTTGGCTGAAAATTGGGGTATACCTTTAGCTGGGTTAAAAATAGTTACCAGAGGTAAGTGATCTGTAACTAGGATAAAGAAATGTCCATATATTCATTAAATTTATTTAAGCCAAAAATTATTGCAATGCCCTCTCTTTCAATTTGGGAATATTTTTGTTCGGACTTTAATAAGATACGCGAAGCAGAAGCTATAGATTTCTCAATATTTTTTTTAAAAACATGACATATCATGGCCCTTATTCCCACATTTGATGCATCTACGATTAATTTAATCGGCAACTCAGGCTGAAAATGCACAAGAACATAATTTGTTGTTAATTTATTTTTAATTAATTCCAAAGTTTCCTTGCAAGAATTATCCCAAATCCATTTCTCCCATAAAAAATAAAATAAAAAAGTCCTAAATCAAAATCATATCCTCCGTCCTCTTAGTGACTTAAAAAAAAAAGGTCCTCAAGCCAGGTCCCTCCATTTTGTGGCGATAGTACTGTTTTTTTTTATTATGATTATTTTGTTCGCGGAGTCCTCACAAAGGCTTTGCGTAGCCCCAGGGCTCCGCGGAGCACACTTAGTAACACTGTTATAGAGAAATACTAAATAAATAGTTTTGAAAAAACTATTGAAACCAGTTGTGAAGTTTGAAACGAATAAATTAGCAATAAAGTTGATATTTTTGTATTTGATTGTGTTTCTCTTTCCACTTCCTAAAAAAAGATTCCCCATGAAACAAGAAATAGTAAACAGTTTACAAATATATTTGCTACTTATAACATGTACCAATGACTAAGTCCGATTCTGTTTATTTTCAAATCAACAAATATGGACGTCGACAGAATCTTTAAAAATTAAATATCTCACCGAAATAAATATAAGTTTCTTTTATCTCCGTCACATTTCGCACTTTTATTATAAATAAAGCTTTTTACAACACATCTTGGCCTTTTCAACGTTAATTTCCAAAATTTAAGTCACTAAAATACCAAATTAAATTAATTTTGATGGACAACGCTCTGACATGTGATGTTATCAACTGTGATTGGTGGGTGTGAATAATTTCGAAATGGGATTATGCGCAATGTCTTATGTTCCATCTAAGGTTTGTATAATCTAAGGTTATACCTAATGCACTACTAGCACCACATACTTTGATTTTCTTTTACTATACGGAGAATGGTCGCACTGCGCAGCTTTCTGAGTGCCTTTTAAAAGGAGAGAAAACTCCGCTATTTTGAACCCTTATTACGTGTTGCCTACATCTTGGCCCAATATTTTTAATAGGTGCGTTTTAATCATCCGCTTCTGCTTCGGAATTGTCGGTTTTCTTGTTTTAATCTGACAGGTTAGAACGACTGAACCGACAATTCCGGAAGCAGAAGCGGATGATTAAAACGCACCTGATATTTTGCTTGCTGCTGTCAGTGTCAGTGAATATTATTTTTGGAATCACAGTTTATTGCTAAAGAATCAGTTAGCTCACTCGGACCAGTTGGAAGTTCCAAAATAACATCCACTCCAGGGATACAAATTCAGGATACGCAGAAGACTGCTGTTTTATTATAGGCGGTTGTCATGTATTGTATTATCTGAGTTGCGCAGTGTATAAACTGGAACATTGAGATAAAAAGTGCCGACGCAGATTCTTTAGCTATAAACTGTGTCATAGGGTTCAAAATGGTCGCGCCCTATGTTGGGCGTGTCGGACCTCTCTCTTGCCCCGTATAGTAATCAAAGTATGTGACTACTAGAGATTCAATTCCCCAACTATTAAAAACTAAAGCCAGAGATACACATGCCCGTAGCTTGTACACTAGAATGCCAACTACTTGAATGTGCAAGCTACATGCATCTGTATCTGTTAACTTGCACTCAAGTAGCTTGTATACAAGTAGATTGAACAAGATTTAATTTTTGGCAAGTTGCAAGTTGGGTGGTGGGGAAATACAAACTGCATCCCAAATTGAATGTGTGAACAGAGATGACAGGTACTAGCACGCTAGTACTTGCATGCAAGTTGTGATCATCACCACGACTAGCTTTCTTCTTTTTTTTTTTTCGTTTTGTTAATATCTCATCATTATCTCTCGAGGGGGAGATGAAAAGGCGCTAAAGTTTATTCTTTTGTATAGAGAGTACGAATGTTTCTGGAATTCGAGTAATTCATCTCTGGATAAAAATAAAATAGCACGTGAAAATGCCTATTTCAATTCTGTTCCGTTTAGGTTGTAATATTTGACATACGCATTCTGTTGCAAATAACAATATTACACTTTTTTAATTCATTTTATAAAATTTAACCGGTTAAATTTTATTAGAAAATATTTGCTTATTTTTATTCTTTTTATTTAGTTAATTAAAGTTAGTATAAGTTGAAATCATCGCGTTCCTGAAGGCTTGCATACATTTTAAATGGCAAATGTGTCCTCTGTCTTCAAGCTACTGACACATACGAGCTACTGACAATACTGACATGCAATTTTACTTGCAAATGTATCCTGAGTCTGCAAGCTACTAGCCCAATTTGATTGCCTGTGTATCTCCGGCTTAGTTTTTCCTTTTTATTCTTCCAAAGGCCTACTATCATAAAACTTGAGAAACAAGAGGCGTATACTGTTTTTCCAAACAAAACGTCAAAAAGTGTGTCAACATGTTAAATTTATCGAACAGGAGTGTCATTCGCCAGTCACGCGTCTACACGGAGGTCCATTGTATTTCTTTAAAATCTTTTATTTCTCCCACCTTCTATCTGATAAATATTAATCTCAATTTATCGTGTTATAAAAAGACAAAACTAAAAATAAAGTCGCAGCAAGCAAAGCGAGAGTGCACTCCATCGCATATCGCATCGCATTGCATGGGAAGAGCACGGCATAAAAGGCCGTAAAAATGGAAATGAAAACTCGAAGCACAATGGACCATTATTATTGTTGGGATATAATTGAAGAGACATACCGGTACCCGACCGTATGTCTGCCATTCATCATAGTACCGGCGGTATATCACAATTTTGCAAAAGCCTCAAACTCTCGATCTGGTACTGGATTCTCTCGGGAGTTGAAAAGGTGCAGTAATAATAAGCGAGGTATATGTTTTTCGTTTTAAAGCGAAAATAAATGGTGAAAATACTGAAAATTCTAACACATAACAGTAAAAATTACGACTATATACCATAGACCATCAGGAACTGGATGTAGGAAAAACATATTGGAACATCTATTGGGTATTTCCGGTTATACCGGAAATAGATCTTAATTCGCCTATTTTAAATACCTATATATTATTACATTTTTGGATTATATTCAATATCGATACCGTACTGTTTTTCTATAATTTCAAATTGGCTAAAATACTTTCCCCAAATTCGTCATCAGCTCTTGGACTGTATGAATATATTTGAATTCGCAATTTGCAATTACAAAATGATTACGAGTAAAATATTTGGACATTATAGAATTTCAAAAAATGTGTCGTATCTCTAATACTACAATCCCGAAGTGGTCAGGCCAGACAGCTTGGCCCCGATGGCTTTGGATTTCTAAGAATATACCTCGCTGCACCTCTCCTTGCTCGCTCGTTTGTTTTCTCTGTTAGACCGTCAAAAAGTCGGTAGGTATTTTAAACTTAAAAAGAACGACAGGTCTATTCTCGAAACCCTCGAATATTTAAATAACATGTCTTGGGATCCGAATGTTTCTCATCAATAATTCTCATATCGGTTAGTGTGTTATACAGTGTGTCCTATGGGTCCTTGATTATTTATTTAAACCGCAGTACAGGTACAAATTTACAACAAACTGATCTAAATAGTATACTACAACATTTATAATTTTTGATAAGACACGCATATTAAGCCATAGTTGGTTCAAGAAGTCTCCTTAAACAATGTTTACAGTCCTCCAGTACGCCTGATTGGCATTTAAAAAGCAGCAAATCAGTAACGTATACGAAAAACAAGAGTAAAGTATTTCGCCGCTCATACTTAAATTGCAATTAGATAATTTGAAATAAGAAATTACATCATTGATATATAAGACGAACATAATGAGACCGATGTGTGAACCTTGGGTTCACCTAAGTGCATTAGTACTTCTTTACTTCTGGCGAGGACTAACAATATCTATAAAATCAAAGCGCAACATGTTTTCATGTTGAAAATAGGTAATAATTTGTAATATTTTCTGAAAAAAATTGGAAATAGTGGAAAAATATTTTTTTTTAAGTATGTGTTGTAATTTTAATTCTAATAAAATTCAATAAAAACAAGGCGAAGTTCAATTATTTATCTAGTGATGTAACCTCACTTCCTTTTGATTTTCTTAAGCAATTTATTTTAAGAACCCTCATAAAAAAGAGAAAACATATGACCTTTCGCATTGATATTAAGAAAATGAATCCTCAGCAATGAGTAAAAAGTTATACCTATAATAATATCTGCGATTTGGCCGTAAGCGATTTTAAATGATTAATGATTTAAATAAATTCCGAATAAGATATACAATGGATATAAAATAAAGTACAATGTTCGATGTTTTTCACTACAATTACGCCCTAGAGCCATCATGATATACATACAATAAATCATATAGTTTTGTTTCTATTAATTCAAATAATAATGAAAGCATTATTCAATTTTAAAATTTAATATACCTAACTACATTGGAATATTTAATACTTATTTTTTATTTGTTAAATACTTTGCCCTACAGGTTACGCCGTTGTACTCAAACTTCATATTCGTGCGATAATGGGCATAATGTTTCAGTAATCACCAGATGGCCTTACTGAACTGTGAGGTCTATGAAACGACTTGTCAAAAAACTTTGTAGTTTCATTAAAAATTAATACAATCGATGTCTACCACCTAACCCAGTTTTTCTGAATCTATTAATGTAAAAATCCAGCCCTCCTTCGCGGTGAACAGTATGCCAAAACATTGATGAAAAACTTTTTGTGGGAAAGGAAGTAAAGAGTTTGTTATAGTCAGAGCTGGGCAGTACTCGAGTAAATTGTTGACGAGTACTGACGCGCACAAATATATTATAATGGTTCCATCCCAAAAAAGTTAACCCATTCCATATCTACAATATCCTAGTGCTTCTAGGGTTGTGGCTCCTTTGGCTGTTTTCATCTGATTTCTCCTCTTATGGTCTAAGATCTGAAGTAAGATCAACCTTCACCCATCTGTTTAATGGATGAAAGTTTCTTTTTATTAAATAAAATATGTTTATAAATGTACCGCAAATGGGTTGCCTAAGAAAATACGGTCCAGACTATTTATTTTCTTGAAGTAAAAAAATGACACCCTGTAAAGTATTCCCCAGATGCTTCGACTATGGCCAAACTTTAATCAGCTCACCACATAATGGATTAAAGCTTAAGTTTCAAATTTGGTGTTTTTCTCTTCATCCGTTTTTGAGTTATCTTTAAAATTCGAAATTTGCACTTTTCCTCAAATATCTCAAATTAGGTCCATTTTAGGGAAATCATGTATAGGGACAAAATAATAGAGAATGACATCATAAGCAACTTTTATCATGATTCATATACTATCTTTATCTGTACACAGAGAGGAAAGTAAAAAAATGGCCGTGACCGTATTTTCTTAGGCAACCCATTTGTGGTTTATTTAAAAACATATTTTATTTAATAAAACAAAACTTTTATCCATTAAACATATGGGTGAAGGTCGACCTTACTTACGGATCCTGGACCGATCTAATACCTTTATTACTTTACTTTAGCATTAAAATGGAAAAGTTTGGCGTACACGTTAATGGTAAATGATAACTAATTGATAGAAGATAAGTAATACTCTCGTTTTTATTTGTTACTTACTGACTTACTATTACCAATTACTTTAATTACTTATTTCTTGAGTCACTAACTAAAATATTATTTATATAAGTACTCGTACTTTAAAAAGCTACTCATCGTGAAGTACTCATGATTACTTTAACGCAATACTCTGTCCAACTCTGGACTACTCTTCATAAGAAAGAAAAACTATGGTAGAACTGTTAAGCTAGTTACGTGAGTGTATATTTCATGAAAAACAAAGTGAAGAAATTACTATTTACAAAGACTAGTCTCAACTAGTCTGTGTTTGCAACGAAAACTTGTCTGTAACTTTTACATCTAATGACAAGATAGAATGACAAGGACCGGAGTAATTACATGAAGGACCGAAGATACCAGTAATTGTCCTAGGACGAAATGAGAAAGTGGCAAATAAAGTCTCAATTAGGAATATCATAAATAATTAGTTTAGTAGTTTTATGCCCAAAAAAAAAACTAAATAGAACTTCAACCAACAACGAATTAAAGAACCTGACTATAAAAAAATCATTTTAAACTTCTCTGAAATTAGAGGTTTTTAAATTTCGGTCTCGACTGACCTCTAATAAATTTATTAACCTAACCCACCGCGACATTAAAGATGATCGCTACTGATAACTTTATTATTTTCGATAAAAATTATAGTGGTTTTCAATCTAAGCGGAATTCGCAATTTTCGGCGAAATCGAAACCGATAATTTTCGAGAACCGTTGACAGTGGCTGAGGACTTATTAGTCGAAATAATATGTTATTTTCAATTTTATAAACGATTTGGGATAGACGGCAGCGCAAATTAAAAAAAAAGTAATCAATTATTCAAAGAGTTGTAATGAACATAAATCTATATATTAGATTAGACGTTCTCACAGGAATATACAGAAAAAATAAATGTGCTAAAAATCATAAACAGAACAAATTTTGAAATGTTGAGAAATATAGGATACAAGATACAACACTTAAACAAAAATAATTGTACATAAATTGATAACAAATTTCCAATTTACTTCTCCATTGCTTTTATATTCTAGTAAAGTGGTTGCATTATTAATTCTTTTGCGTTCTTCTATTGATTTTCAGAGTAATATTGGGCATCATATTTCATAATAACAGATTGCTATATTTTATCTTTTTCACGTTTTTTGCTTGTTTTTGTTTTCATTTCATTTTTGATGCCGTTATAAATAAACTTAGCTTCAGTAATTGATCTAAACATTGCTCTCATAATCTAGTAAAAAACTACATTAAAATTTTTAATCGATTTCAAAAAGGAGGAAGTTCTCAACTCGTTGCAATATTTTTTTTATGTATGTTCAGCGATTTCTATGATTCTTTTTTTGTTAGAAAAGCAGTACCTAGGAGTGGGGTCCCATATATATTTAGTCAAGATCTGATGATAAAATCAGTAAACTCAATTTGTAATGACATCTACACGATTATGAAGTCAGTTTTATAAAATTAGTATTATAACTTATTAGATCGGTCAAATATTGTATATAACATATTAAGGTACACAACTAAGGTAAGCAGACCCTCAAGAGAGGCCGCTGTAGTGGCCAAACACCTGCAGCAGCAATCAGATAAAGTAAGCCGTGAACACTTTTGAACCGTTTAAGTGTCCAGGTGTGGATGGAATATTTCCTACCCTGCTTCAGCGGGCACAGGAGGAATTACTACCACATACAGGGTGTTTCCAAACTTGGCGTCCAAATTTTTAGGGGTGGTAGTTCGCATAATTTGAGAGCGATTAGCAGATTTCATTTTTCTAAAAAATATATAATAAACAAAATAGAGCCATTATAAAAAAATCAAAGAGCGGGTCCTACCCTGAGCGCGTAGCGCAATAGTCGCTTGATCGGTTACTCATCGGGATTTACAACTCAAAAACAGATGCGATTTGCAATTTTGACGATTCTAAGCGTAGGGCGCGCGAGTCGAGGCAGTCCCGTCGGTGTGCAGGACTGTACCTGTTTAAAATTTTTAATTAATTTTTAATTATTTTTATTTTAAATATTTTGGAAAAATGAAATCTGCGAATCGGTCTCAAATTATGCGAACTACCACCCCTACAAATTTGGACGCCAAGTTCGGAAATACCCTGTATAATCCGAATATCTTGGAGAAGGGCCAGATTCATCTTTATTCCAAAAGTCCCTTACACAACCTAAATACTTCCAACCAATCAGCCTCACATCCTTTGCATTTAAAACAATGGAGAAGGCTGTTGATAATTATATCAGAACAGAAGTCCTGGAGAGGGTGTCACTCCACCACAGCCAGCACGCGTACCGAACAGGAAGATCTACAGAAATTGCCCTGGTACAGCTGACTGACAAAATCCAGGATGCACTGACAAACGAAGAAACGATATGTGCCTTCCTAGAAATAGAAGGAGCGTTTGACAACACGCAATGCAAATCTGTTAAAAGAGCACTTGCATACAGAGGGGTAGATAGTAACACATCCAGATGGATGGCTCAGCTGCAATATATGAGAACTACAGAGACACAGATAGGGCAGGTCATTATCTCCATCTGAACAATTAGAGGATGTCCACAAGGATCTAATCTTTTATGTACTCTGTTTTAGGTAACTTTTTGTCAAAATGAAAATACATATTTTCACTTTGTAAAAACGAGTACGCGTTGGTTAATTATTCCTTATTTAATTGTTTTTTATTATTGTCAGTCTTGACATAAAGTTTTGCTTTTTACCATTTGATTAAAAACACATACTTTGATTTTCTTTTACTCTACGGAGAATGGTCACACTGCGCACCTTTCTGAGTGCCTTTTAAACGGAGAAAACTCCGCCATTTTAAACCCTTATTACGTGTTGCCTACATCTTGGCGCAATATTTTTAATAGGTGCGTTTTAATCATCCACTTCTGCTTCGATATTGTCGGTTTTCTTGTTTTAATCTGACAGGTTAAAACGACTAAACCGACAATTCCGGAAGCAGAAGCGGATGATTAAAACGCACCTGATATTTAGCTTGCTTCTGTCAGTGTCAGTGAATATTATTTTTGAAGTCACAGTTTATTGCTAAAGAATCAGTTAGCTCACTCGGACCAGTTGAAAGTTCCAAAATAACATCCACTCCAGGGATACAAATTCAGGATACGCAGAAGACTGCTGTTTTATTATAGGCGGTTGTCATATATTGTATTATCCGAGTTGCACAGTGTATAAACTGAAACATTGAGATCAAAAGTGCCGACGCAGACTGAGCGATCTGATTCTTTAGCTGTAAACTGTGTCACAGGGTTCAAAATGGCCGCGCCCTATGTTGGGCGTGTCAGATCCCTCTCTTGCCTCGTATAGTAATCAAAGTATGTGATTAAAAATGAATAATGACAGTTTTTCTGAAATGGCAGATATGCATTTAGTCCTAGGTAAGAATAACATTATGGAGATAACGATTGTAGGAACCTAATATTTTTTTCATTTGGCAATTAGGTGAATGTCAAGGGTATGGTGCGGCGACTGCAATGGTTTATGCAGAAAAATACCTAAGTAGAAATGTACCGGAATCACAAGGGTGTTAGGTGCCCGAATAGGAGTATATCATATGAAAGTGTACAGAACAGTTAAGGAACAGCTACTTTACCCCTTCCTTGTAACTACCGCCAGACCTTCCCAAACGGATGGGATTTTGTGATTGGCTGTTGGAAAAAAGTAGATGGAACATAAAAATATATTATTCACAGATGAAGCTACATTTACAAGGAATGGAGTTATTAATTACCACAATACACATATTTGGACCGACGTAAAAACTAATGCTAAAACAGGGCGTCATCATAAAATTAATTTTAAAGTAAACGTTTGGGCTGGAACATCCTTCGGCGCTAATTGCATAATATACTATTTAAACCACAACTATATGTTAAATATTAGTCTAATTATTAATAATTAGACTTATACTTTCACTCAAAATATACCTATTTTTACATGACAATCTTTTCAAAAAGAATAGCATATTTACTAGTTTTTTTTTTCAAACTTTCTTTAAAAACGTTTTAAAACTGATAAATTACTAACTTAAAACAATAAAAATCCCTTTGGATGCAATTTTATATGTATTAGAACCACTTCTAAAAGGTACTGTTGTCGTTAATGTTACAAATTTTCATTAAACACATAACTACTAACAATTAAATTTTTGTGACTATTTCGTACGGTTATAAATCATTGTAGACTCCCTAATTTTATCTCAGAAGTGGGTACTAGGCGTCATTCTGCGTCGATTAATTACAATTTAAATCGGTTTTCTTATTTTGGGATTTTAAAATGATATTTGGTCAAATACTAAAGCACGGACAAGAACTAGAACTTTTATCCTATACAAATTAGATAAGTACCTACCTATTATCAAAGTCAAAATATTTAGCAGATATATTTACAAAATGAAATTCAGGGAAATAAAACAGTAAACCTGCTTTGAATACTTTTTTTTTTAATTCTAATGTGAAATGAAAAAAGTCCATTGTTTAGCTTGTTAACTATGATTTTGCCACATTACCAGATTAAGATCCAAAAGTTTAATGCAGAAATTGTTCGTTTCCACGAAAATTGCTTCGTCCTCATCAGTCATCATTTTGATTTATTGAAATCTCAGTTAATATCATAATAAGCATCCGCCAAGAGTCATCACCAAGTGTCTAATTCTTTAATTGAATAAAATTTGTACAGGTCATCCACTTCATTTTACTACTTAAGTTATCATGTTGTTGTTCTTATAGTATTTTTAATACGGTAATTTTTTTAACCAAAGACGTCCAAATTAAGAGGTAGATTATATTTCAAACTAATTATTCTGATTTAAAGTTAAATTCTCTTTTATAAAAGGTTTTTAAAGTGAATAAAATCTCATGAATTAGTAGATCGCGGCTGTCATCTAAAAGTCTAATTTATTACTCAAATTAAAACGCCAAACGTTTTACTTTACAGTTTATGAAACATTTTATTACAAACTAACAAAAAAATGGTATCAGAAAATAAATTATTGTCAGAAAATTCAAGAAAATTGGAGAAAAGAAAAGAATATCTTTTTTGAAATTTATTAGGAATCTATTGGGTATTTTACAGAACTATCCAGAAAATATAAATGCTCGACTTAATGAATCCATTACTCAATTCTTAGAAGTAAAATCAGTATACATCAAAGAATAACTATATAAAATTAAATAAAACTACGAGCACTTATTAAAAAGAAAAAGTGAAATTTGCAACTCAAAAGTTTAGTACTTTAATCGATGATTCCATAAAAAAACAAAACAGAACCCACTAAAATATTCTAATGCCTATGCCAGCAATGAAAACTATAAAAAATTTATCCGAATGCCTATTTTTACTATGATTTGAAAAAATCAAACAGGAGTACCAAGGAAAGAGTCCTGGGTTCCACTTTGTACATGCTATACATTTATTACATATCTCAACCAGAACAAGACACAATAGCTACATTTGCAGATGATACTATCGTCCTAGCGGTAGACAAAGATAATAAAAAGACCGCAAATACATAATCAAATAAATAACTGAACCAAAAGATGGCGTATTCAACTGAACGGAACCAAATATATTTACACTTCAACTAACAAAAATATTCAATACCAATTAACATCAGTAATGCCCAAATTCCTTATGCTGACGCAGCAAAATATCTAGGTATATATAATTCAAAAAAATGTATTGGTTACTTGCTAGGCATTCCAGCCTGTCTATATATAACAAAAATATTTTGCATAAACAAGTTCTTAAACCAGTTTGGATTAATGGCCTTCAGCTCTAGGTTTATGTCAGTAACATCCTGATAATCCAGATATTCCAGAACGAAGTATTGAGGACCATTATCGATGGCCCTCGGTACATTATAAACAGCAAGATCTTCAGGTGGACACTGTTGAACCGACTATCTTGATGATTTTAAGAGGAAGTAGGATTTGCGCATGAGTAATAGAGAATCATTAAATCATGGATGTCACAACTGTCATCTCGGTTACACAGGGTATAATTACATAATTTATTACTCATAATCACCAATAATACTATAATTATAGTCCTAATATGTTAAGTTTAATAATTTATTATTATTTGGCAAATATTTTTGTTTATGTATAATATCGCGGAGTGCGTATATCTCTTTATCTCATATTTGGCCTTCATTTATCTACTTACCGTCATATTATCGGCATTTAGTGTGTCAATTTAATTTCCGCTTTCTATATTAGGGATACATAATTGGGTCTAGTCTAGGAATAATAATATTCTCTTTCTTTAAACTGGAGATGAGATGAAACGCTGCAATACCCATATTTGGGTAGATTTTTTTAAATTCAAAAAAATTTAATTAAACATCGATTATTTTATGTAATTGAGACAGGATATGACCACTTATAGAAATTGTATACAGAGTGAATAAAGACGCTCTCCAAGTAAAATTTCCTTAACTAGAAAAGCACATTTTTGATGCAAATATTACCTTTAATGGCTGCAGCATTATAAACATAGAATATGCATAGGTACTGAGGTATTCACTTTTGATCGTTTCGTTTTCATATATTTTTCGAAGTATGAATAAAAATAAATGGTAATTTTGTTAAAAATTCATGAAAAAGTAGAAAATAGTTTGATGTAATACAATTTGATTAATGTATACTAAGAAAAATCATAAATAATACGTAATTTTAATGAAAATGACACAAGGCGTTTTAAAAAATTGAGTCCTTATTTCTAAAAATCTATTTATTTGAATATAGATAAATCAGATTTGACAATCCAAAGTGTTCTTACTCTATTTTCGTTTTTTTTTGTCTGCTAAACAATTTCAAGTGGGTAGTGTGAATGAAAATTAGGTATAATTGCTTCTATATAAAAATCGGTAACAGAACGTTCTTATTTTCCATTGAACATTTTAAACAAAAAAGAAATTACTTAATTTTTATTCTGACTACCTATCCTATGTTATAAACTTGGACCATATTTACAAATAAAGTTTTTCAATGAAGAATAATAAACGTTCAAAATCATTGCAAATCAATAAATCCTTAAATCACACTAAAACACACTGAAACACTAAACTATTCATATCGATAACTGGATCTGGTAAATTATATCTCATGCAGTTTTTGCAAATCCGAGAAGGAACTAACTCTAATTTTTGAAAAATTTGTTTTAAAAAAGGCAACATATGAAATACTGTAGGTATTGAGGTATAGTTTGAAGGTTGGTATATTTATGTGATTTGTCAGTTTCCTCCATTTTTGTATGATTTCTCTTTTCTCTAAAATGAATTTTTTGATTCATCCAAATTTTTTAGATGACCTTTAAATCGAAATAAATATGCGCTTTGTAATTCAATCATCAATAAATTAATCTGAACTGTAGTCATGATACCAGTAAAGTGAATTTAATAGTATTTAATTGTTTTAAATTTCAACTGATGCTTTATTATTTTTAAGAACCTATTAATGAACAGCCGAGACATTTTTTAGTTATACTTACATTATATCGATCTGTTAAAGTTTATTTACAAGTTTTGGATAAAATGTATTTTTTTTAATTAATTTATAGACCATGCATTACTTTATTATAATAAATTGAGGTCTCATGTATCATGTCATGCTGATTTGAATAAAATTACTGCCGTATCCCGTTAGTGATGATCTCTGTAGACCTTTCCATTATTAATGATCTCTATTATTCATGCATAAATTAGGCATTCCAAACAAAATGGCTACCAGTGGGATTTGACAAGTTATGATATGTCTAAATTATGACAACCTTGTAGGCCTGGTGATTTGACAAGGTCAATGAAATAGATAGTTACAGAGATTGATCATCCATATTTTTCAAAATAAACATAAGCTTATGCCTTAAAGTAAAAATGTAGGTAATTATTTTTTTTACTATACTCTAAGGCTGAATATTTGTTTGTAAACACATTTTTGCAAAATCGACTCTGATTAATGAACACTGTCGAGGCAATATGGCCAACCGCAAACGACCCACTTTGAGCAACTATGTATGTATTAATCTTAGACTAGGTAATAAAGAGAGGACGCGTAACAAGTATATCGAGCACACGTAGTATTCTGTGCCGATTATGTACTGGCCGCCATTATTTTGGTGCTAATCATTTCGGTGACACCAAAGTTTTTGTTCGTGTTTATTTCTGATTTTTGAATTAAACGACATTAGTGTTAAAGTTATAGCGGCAAGAAATAAACAGATATTACGTTTTACAGGTAAATGATAAACATCAATCGTTTTCACTTTATATATTTTCTTATATTTTTCATTTTATTTGATGTTATACAACTTGGTATTTACATATTGTACATGTCACACTCCAGAGTAATACATTTTACCCACCAAGTTTGTCTATTTTATGCTTTTCATTGATATTTAAGCAATTAATGATATTACAATGTAAATTTTTTCCAGTGGCGTGTCGTACAATTCTAAATATTAACTTTTATTAAATCCTAATTTACTTTTGTTTCTTTTTTAATTGCAGTAATGTTTGTTGTTTTATTTTAGATTTCCTGTGGATCCAGCAAAAAATCTTTGGCTCCAGCAAAAAAATCTTTGGATTCAGGCAACGAAAATTACAAATTGGATGCTTACGCCAAATGATAGATAGTGTTCAAAACATTTTGAAAGTAATTTTTTTATGGGACAGACTGTAAAAGACGTTTACTAAATGGAACAGTGGCCACTATATTTCCTGAATTCTCTAAATTCATGCAGCCGAAGAAGGTGCGTATACTAATAAACATAAACATATATATTTTTTAATTACTTTTCATTATTATGTTATGAAGTATTAAGAATTTAGCAACCCTTTTGTGTATAATTCAAAACATTACCGTAATAATTGATTGTAGTACTTAAAAAAAAGAGCATTGCATTTGCAAGCTGAGTCAGGCCCTTCAAATAAGGAATATATCCTAGCATAAAACGGCTTAGAAGATAACTTTCACAACAGGTAGAAAAGAATAAAGAAAAAACAAGACAAATCAAAGTTCTTAAAAAAGAGTTGTGAGCTAAAACTTCTTGTTATTGTACCAAATTAGTATTATTTAAGGGTCAGTAATAAATTTATCTTCATTTATGTATAATTTTTCTTACTAGCTTAATTTAATAATATCCAGATAGTACACTACATCTTAAAGCCGTCCAGTTCATGTCTTACTTTCGTCCAAACGTCCTAGTACGTAAAAAGGATGGTTTTAAGACGCCCTATTCAGGATATGTTTAAAACGTCTTTGTTGGGATGTTTTTAAGACGTTTTAAATATGTCGCTAATGTGGAGGTTCAACTCTTTTCGCTATATTTGAATATGGTGCCACGACAGCGTTCTTGACGCTGCCTGCAGCGCATGTAGATCGTCATTGTCATTGGCTGATTGAAGTCTCGCTCGCGTTTATCGAGTCGTGTTCTTCCTCTAGCTGCCATCTTCTCGGGACAGCCATTGTATAATATTTTTAGCGCCAGTCTGTGGACATTGTCATTACTTTTTCATGGTTGTGTGTTTTTATATATTGTCTTTTTATATTATTTATTTGCCATTAAGGTACATTTACATCTGAAATTTATTTCATGAGATTTATGTCTGACAGTTGTTTAGTCCAGTGTAAATACACAAAAATTTCTCTCGAACATATATTTTCTAGGGGCTATATTCAAACTCGAGAGAAACTGATTTCTCAAGATTTTCATGAGAAATGTCATACGACATCGTAGAAACAGAATTTTTAAAGCTAATGAGAACCCTTGGTTTAATTCGAGAAAATTAAAATTACGGTCTAACATAGCAGTTACGTTAAACCATGATATATATTAAATGCCATTTGTAGACTTTGTAATTATTCTATAAGATACTATGTACCTAACATAAAATCTTCCATATATTTTTATTCCATGAAACTTATATTTTGTTAATAAGTGGAATTACTGAAAATCAGTTAAACCTTGATCATCCGTTTTTGAACAATTAATAAATATAACTTAAATTTTCTAAAAAAAAAAAAACGAAATTGTAGGTTTGGGTTGCATTCCCAATAGTCCGGTTCTGGTGTTCGGCCATATTGAGTCGACATAAGCCTCGCCCAGTGATACCGTTTTAAATATTACCTTCTACATCCATGGGTATTGTCCGTGTATTGTCCCAATATAACCAACGGATACTCTCTAGGCGGAAAAAAGACGCGCATCTTCTACTGCGATGATGGTTTGTGGATAGAATGTCATACATGTTATCAGAGACAACCCAGCCAGCGAGATGTGTAACTCAATGTATTTTTTTTTGTTCGGTAAAAGTTGTTTGGGCGATTGTAACCACAACCAGTCTATGATGGCGCCACTAGTAAACAGCGGGAAAATTAAAAATGCTTTAGGGCGGGAAATTCAAATATGGATTCAGAAATAAATAGTTTTTCTACACAAATTTACAGGAGAAACAAAAACTATTGTTTCACAGTATATTAAAAAATATAAAAGCTTCCAATAACATCAAATTTTTTATCATATAAATAATCATTTTAATAAAGGAAGTTTTAATCAGTTTAATATAAGTAGTGAACATAGTTTTTATTACTCTTGTAAATTTCGCTAAAAAGAGCTTGAAAATTCTATTGATTATGAAATATTTAAACTTGAAAAAATAATACACCAAACTCTTTTTCTATAAATTACATTTTCGTAAGGTACAGAAAAACAAACTACAATTGCTACGTTTAGAAAGTACCTCGTATCATTTTGTGATAAATTACAAAAAAAGTAACAGTTGTAATATATTCATAATATATTTAAAAACTAATGTAACGAATATTTTTAACCGACTTCAAAAAAGGAGGAGGTCCTCAATTCGTCGCGATATTTTTTTTATGTATGTTCAGCGATAATGTTTTATCACGATGTCCGATTTCAATAATTCTTTTTTTGTTAGAAAGGGGCTACTTCAGGGGTGGTCCCATATAAATTTGGTCAAAATCTAATAATTGGGTCCATGAGAAAATCCTCAAACTCTTCATTTTTTATGTATGTTTAGCGATAATGCTCTACCACCTTGTCCGATTTATATGATTCTTTTTTGGTTAGTAAAGGGGTGCCTCAGGGGTGGTCCCATATAAATTTGGTTAAGATGTGGTGATGGCATCTGCACGTTTTTGAAGTCGGTTTTTTTTAATTTTTAATTTCTAATACTTGTATAAAGTATAGAGTGTATCGATACCTTTTTTCCAGACTATCATAAGTGCCATTTGAACAAAATGTCGCTTACGTTAGTCTGGCAAAAAGGTATCGATATGTTATGACTGTTTATTTTAATAGAAACTATGGAAACGAAACAAACACACACATACACTCACACAAATGTATAAGGCCCGAGTCGAGTAAGTTCCCATCCTGTAAACTGGATCGAAACCTGCTAGACTCATTCCATACACCCCCCTGCTAACTCCTCTTAGGGTCATCAAGATCAATAGATTTATATGCCATGCCTTCTAAAAGGGAATTAAGGATGACATACTATCATCATTTAAACAGGACGTTGCTGAAGGCGTGCCCCTGTTATGTCGTCTGTTTGTGTATCTTGTGTGTGTGTGTGCATATCTGTTGTGTCCCCAGTCATGTAAAAGTTTTCCTAGTCTCCTAATTTAGTTACTAGGTGGACCTTCTAGTCGTCTAATCTATTCGATCTGTTCTGCAGCAGGAGGTACTTTTCAAACATAGCAAATAATAATATTAATAATAAACACTATTTAAAGATGAATACATTTTTGTAATTTTTTTGTCATTCCCCTTACCTGTCTCTTACACCACCAGGGTATACCTATTTTCCATATTCCCTTACCTTACAATGTTTGAATGAATATAACATTTTGCCCATAAAATATCTAATTTCGAATTTAACTCATTTGAAACAATTGGCATATTACAATTTATTATCGAGGAAATCTTCTAATAAAGTTATAGCAAATCCTACTTAAACTACTGGTTGTTCTGCAGGATAAATTAACTTTTCTTGAGATTGATCTCTCTAAAATCCAAAACCGACCTGATGTCCCCAAATTTATTTTCCAATGCACCTGATTTAAAATTCTGCCCTTTTGTGATTTAATTTTTTTTTCTTCGTTTAAATGACTCTACAATCTTCTGAGTGGCTATTAGGTGTATGTAAGAAATAGCCAATACCTTATAATTTCAAAAGTCCTTTGCCAATGCTACATGTGCGCAGAGATTTTTTACTCAGCATACATTGTACTTCTTTTCTAGTAGGTGGGAACTTTGTGCTGCCATTAAAGCTGTCGAGACACTCATCTACCTACTTAATGAACAAAAGTAGCTGTTAACAATGGATCTCTATTCCAATTCACCTAAAATAATTATAGATATTTTGTAATATATTATTAAACACACACATTATACAGTGGTTTTCTTAATAAATTGAAAATTACTTACCTCTAGAAAGAAACGTGTACAAAAACGCGAGTTTGGTTCCAGAAATTGCTTCATGCAAAAAATAATATGCGAAAATAAACATTCCCCCCAAAGAAAATTAAATAAACAACAAAATCAGACTCAAAGAAATAAACGGGGCCCAAATTAAATTAATTTTAATAAAACGCACACCTTCATAGCAACATTCATAACATTGTCAGTTGTCAGTTCTAATCGATACGTCGACGTCAAAAAACCAGCAACATCAGCGACCTCTTAGATTGGTGTTAGTTTTATTGGAGAGAGATAAATATATGTAAAGATCAATGTAAAAGAGAAAGACATATATGTAATTTAAATGGACCACCGAACAAATTTTCCTATTAAGTTACATGTCTCTGTTGTTATGCTTTATTATACAGGGTGATGGTTTTAGGAGCACTCAAAATGCACGTTACTCAAATTGCAAGACACAATTTATAATGTTTCACGAAGTTTATGGAAATTACAAAATGCAAATTTAAACATTATTTTGTTACCCTTTATTGGTCAGAAAAATTTGAAATGTTTAGCTTTATCTAATATGTTTTACTTATTTATACGGTTTTAATAAAATTTAGCAATTAATAGCGGATTCAAAAACTGGTATTTAATGAATGTTTTCGGATGGGAAGAATTATGAATTATTAATTAGATGCTTAGATGGATTAGATTATATGTAAAATTGGCGGTGACTTCACAAAACCATAGGAGAACACTTATTTTGTTTGGCCTACTTCAGGCAATGGCATCATTATTAATTCTTATTTAAATAATGAACATACAAAACAATGTGATGATGATTGTGATTGCAATAATATATTATTGAGTAAGTAAATATATAATGGTGATTGTTATTCACGCGAATTATTATAAATATGTGAGAATTATACTATGCTTTATCTACGACTATTACATAATTACCACATACCTTTATTTTCAAATAACATTGAAGAAGTAACAATGAAACAAATATTGCATTTTTTATAACTAATTCAAAAACCCATTTATAATGTATTTATTAAATAATCTAGCAATATTTCTAAGTAAATATATGTATAAACAGTTTATAGATTAGTTGAAAAAATTGACGAATTCGTTGATGAATCTCGATGAAAATTTGTGAATAAATTCATGAAGTTTTGTATCATGTATGCCAATTTATAAGTATATCACCACAACAAAAAATTATATATACGTGAGGTTAGGTAATAGGTTAAGAATTAAAAAGTAATATGACTGGCCGAATACATAATGCATAATAGAGCGTACTTGGACCGTACACAATGATACTATCTATCCCTTGTAAGAACAAATCTAATAAAAACCAAACAAAATTATTCAACGTAACGAACAATTCATTAAGAAATTCATGAAGATATTCATGAAGATATTTTCGAATGCTTAAACTTGCAGAGAGCTTATCATATATAATACGAGTGGTATCGGGGCTATCGATAATAGTATAAGCTAATGCATGAAACGTGTTTGCCAAAATTTAATTTATCTTTCGACAATACGTTGAGTGCATTAATTTATGTGATTATCCATAGTGCCGACACTAAAAGTTGTATTAAATAGATTATATCTTGAATTAATAAAATATGACAACTCAATTGGTTATCATAAATAATATAATATTGATACACAGTAGTCAAAATGATATTTAATCATGATATATTACTTGTATTGTTTGTAAACTTTAGTTTTGACTAACACGGTAGGGAAGTCCTAATATTTTTGATTTTTTGTTATAAATATAATCGATGTCTTGAGAAAATAATAACTTATGTTCAAAAAGAATAGTTAAATACTTGGGTAGTACTTTCTACCTATTCTATACTGACACATCCAATTTTAATATCTTTACAATACTCTCAAGACTAATATTTGTTCTGATATTTTAAATCATATAGTTTGATTATGTGGTTTCAAAAGCAATTTTTTTGTTTTCATCCCGCTTTCAATGCAATGTAAATGCCTCATTTAATTTGTTGACAGTTGTGTATAAGCAAATATCAGAAACATATAAAACTATCATCGGCAAAAACATGCATTTTGTAATCATTTAAGTCATTTAAAATAATATCATTAATGTACATTATGAATAGGAGAGGCCCCAATATACTACTTTGGGGTACTCCAGTTTTACGGCATAGTTTTTCAGAATATGTGTTATTTGATAGCGATTCTGCAAGTAAGATTGATTCCGCCGCGCCGGTTACAGGATTTTTATTTAATTTAATAAATTAAATAATTCTAATGCTTAGGCATGATTTACCACTAGACGATTCACTGTTGGTTTCTAATTAACAGTGCTGTTCCTAAAGTGGCGCTGTGAAAAAGTAACAACGCCTTGACAGAACACGAGGCTAATAACCAAAGCAGTTGTTGCCGATAACACAAAATAAAAGATTGATACCACTTATAAGTGGAGTTGTTAAAGCCAAAGTAATATTTTATTTCTCTGTCAATTACCTCAAATGATCTTTTGTAAAGCAGTTTCACAGAAGTGGCATTCTCGTAAACCAAACTCATTTAAAGGTAAAAGTTTATAATCATTCAAATATTCAATTAATTATTGGTGGACGACAAATTTTAGGATTGTTTTCTAGACAAGGTAGCGTATTAATGGGCATATTAAATTCTTCCAATAAATTAGTTGGTATGAGTATAATATATAGTACGTTAACGAACGCATCAAACAAAATAAAGATTAGATGCTTAATTATGAAGAGTAATTACGCCATTTTAATGGCATGAGGGATATAGCGATCTGCTGTCGGCGATGTATTATTCTATTTCTGTCTATTCAATAGCATTGTTTTTCTATACCGTTTTTCTGGAATCAGTATTGGAACATTAACGTACATCATATAAAATTATTTCCAAAGACTAGATAATGAAATGCTTGTGAGTTTTTACTGAAAAAGCTTATATACATACATTAATAATTTAAACAGGTAATAACAAACGTTGTCAAACTGACATAGTTGTTGGAATAAGTGGAAATTACAAACATTTAATGGATCCTCAGTATGAAGTAGACAATGAGCAAATAAATCTGGGAAAATACCCCACTGTAGGAAATAGTTATTTTATTGTTAATTTGTTAATAGTTTATATATCCCGAAACAGAATCACTCTGTAGAGTGTAAAAATGTCAGACTGATTAATTAATTTTTATAAAAAATTCAACGAAATATACTATTGAAATATCGATTTATCTTTAATTACGTTCCCATCTTTACCCCTCATCAACATTTTGGCGACCGTGACAGGACCTTAAAGATGGAGAACTTAAAGCTACAAAGAAAAATGTTAAGAGAATTGTTCACAGAAAATGCGAAGCAGATAGAGGAGTACCTCAAACAAGAAATCGTGAGCAAGAAAAAATATATGTTCACTGTTACGACAATTAGAAGACATCAGTGAAAGACTTTTTACGGCCGATGAGATGATAAATGAATTACTTCTTTCCTCAACGGTCACTATCGATTCCATAAGAAAAGAATTTGAAGAAGTTCAACAATATAGAAATCAATTGATCGATTACAAAACCCACCTGTGAATTTAGAATAACCAATGATGATTGCCAACAAGAAGAAGTATCAAAAGACACACAAAGTTCCACCAGTAGAAGAAGTAAGAGAAACTTTAACTTACCAAAACTAGAATTAAAGAAGTTTAATGGAGATATTAAGCAATGGCTAGGTTTCTGGGGACAATTTAGAAAAATTCACGAAGATCCCGAAATCGACGTAGAAGATAAGTTTTTGTATTTGATACAAGCTACTGAAGAAAAATCTCCTCCAAGGGCATTGGTAGAAAGTTTCCCACCTCACGAAACCAGTTACGTTAAGGTTATTGAACAGCTAAAGGCCAGATTTGCTAGGGATGATATGCTTATTGAGGTATACGTCAGGGAATTGCTAAATGTAGTTCTAACACAAGCTACGTCAAACAAATCAGGTACGAATCTAGCTACTCTCTACGATAAATTGTTAACTCAACTGAATGCTTTAGAATCACTTGGGGTCACATGTGACAAATACGCAGCTATGTTGTTACCGCTAGTAGAATCAGCACTACCAGAAGACTTGCTAATTATTTGGGAGCGACAACGCAAGTTCAATAAACTACAAAATGTCACATATTTACAAGGCGACATGGATATGAATTCTTACAATAATAATAATTTATCTATGTTATTAGATTTTCTAAAGGGAGAAGTTGAAGCCGAACAAAGAATTAACAGGGCACAAATTCAATTCCAACATGAAGACTATTCTTCGATGGGGAATAAAGTCAAGGAAAATAACCAAAGGAAATTGAAACTTCAACAAGGTAATCCAGAAATCTACACTGCTGCCGCACTTTATTCTACTGACTCAAAGGATATGAAATTTGGTAAGAAAATTTCAATCTGTATATTTTGTGGTAATACTCACAATAGTCAGGATTGCTTAAAAGCTCAAAAACTTTCTTTGGAAGAGCGAAAATTAAAAATTTCTTCGAAAAGAGGCTGTTTTTCATGCTTAAAACTAAATCACAACAGCCGAATGTGTAAATCTTTTATAAAATGTTTAATATGTTCACGAAAACATTATCCAATCATGTGTCCTGACTTAGTTCAAAGAAAAGATTTAACTAGTACTGATAATTCTAAAAGTCAAGATAATAATTCAGTAAAAAAACGTATTAACAAGTAATATTTCTTCACAAGTACTATTGCAAACCATTATTGTTCAAGTTGTAAATAATAATAAAGTTAAGGTCGTTAGGGCTTTGTGTGATTCAGGTTCACAGAGATCATATATTGTAAAGCATTGTGCCAACGAATTAAATTTACAAAAATCTAGAGAAGAAATTATAATACAGGGTGTTTTTGGAGGACAGCAATCATCTCTCACCATCCATGCAGTCTATGATTTTACTATACAAAGTCTAAATAATAATTTTAAAGGTACAATTTCTGCTTTAGAACAAACAAAAATATGTAACTATATCCCAAGAATCAAGGATATGGATTGCATAGAATATTTAAAACAGAAAAATATTATAATAAATGACGCTGCCGTTAACAATCCACCTGATGAAATAGAATTGCTGTTAGGGGCAGATATTTCGGAACGCTTCTTACTGGCAAAACAGAAATACTCAGTAATGGTTTAGTTGCCATAGAGACAAGACTAGGTTGGACGATTACAGGTAAATATTTTGAAAATAATTCCAACCTGCACCTTTTTTTCTGGGTTTTCTGACTTTAATTTAGTGGACTTATGGAATTTAGATGTCTTAGGAATTAAGGATCCAATAGAAGTTAAGACAAAAGAAGCTCACGAAGAACAAACAATAAAGCATTTTAACGAAACGGTGATCTGCAATGACGAAGGTAGATATGAAGTACATCTTCCTTGGATAGAGGGTCATCCGAATTTATTCAGTAATATGCATTTAGCGCAAAAGAGGTTAGTATCTACTACTCAAAATCTTTGAAGAAAGAAATGATAAAAGATTATGATGAGCTGTTACTTTTGTGGGAGATTTGGGAATAATTGAAACAGTAACAGATAAGAAGTAAATTCTACTGATATACATTATTTACCACATCACGCAGTATTCAAAGAATCGAGTACTACAAACCAGAGTACGGCCTGTATTCGACGCATCAGCAAAAGACTCTAATGGTAATTCTTTAAATGCCTGTCTTGAAAAAGGTCCAAATTTGTTAGAGCTCATACCTCCTTTAATACTAAAATTTAGATTATCACGTATTGGAGTAACAGCTGTTTTTCAAGTCACAGGTATAGATTTGGCTGGACCCTTATATCTAAAAGAAGGAGGCAAAGCTTGGATTGTTTTATTCACCTGTGCAGTATACAGAGCGGTACATTTGGAATTGGTAAAATCTCTTTCAACTGATAGTTTTATAATGGCTTTAAGACGATTTTTAGCAAGAAGATCCATAGTCTCAACTATATATACGGACAACGGTTCCAATTTTGTAGGTGCCAGTAATCTTTTTAATCAAATAGACTGGACTAAAATCATTGAATATACGAATATAAAGCAAATCAAATGGATTTTCAATCCACCTACTGCCTGTTGGTGGGGAGGATGGTGGGAGATTATGGTCAGACTAGTTAAGGATATACTTCGAAGAAATTTAGGAAGAAGTTCATTTAATTATGAAGAGATAATGACAATTTTGTGTGACACAGAAGCCGTTGTCAATGCCCGACCTCTTACATACCTTTCCGAAGAAGACAACTTTATTCCCCTAAGTCCCTCTACCTTCCTAAATGACATAGGGAGTAGCTGTGAAGTATCTGATTTGGACGCTATTGATCGAACCTATTTAGTTAAACGTGTGAGACATATACAAAAAGTTCGAGACAACATTAGACAACGATTCAGAAGAGAATACTTAGCTAAACTAATCAACGTTGTGTCATAGAAAACAAAGTTCCCTAAAGGTTGGTGATGTAGTTTATATCGGAAATGACAGTAAAAAACGTGGAGATTGGCCTTTAGGAAAAATAATTGAGGTATATCCAGGAAAAGATAAAGTGCCCAGAGTAGCTAAAGTTAAAACTATGAATGGGAACCTCATTCGACCATTTCAGAGGTTATTTCCACTCGAAATATGTGAAACGGATTCTCAAGGGTTAAAAACACGTTATCTAGAAAAACATCCAAATTTAGAAGAAAGAACGGCAGAAAATTCACAACACGAAGAAGAAAGAAGAGAGAAAGGAGAGGCGGAAATCAGACAAGATAAGAAATGCAAGAAAGAAAAACCTACAGGAAACATATACCAGATCCGGAAGACTTTCAAAATTGCCAGTTCGTTATGGAATTGATACTTGAATATTCACCATTTTCCAATCTATTTTCCAATCTTGGAAAAGGGGGGAGAATGTAGGAAATAGTTATTTTATTGTTAATTTGTTAATAGTTTATATATCCCGAAACAGAATCACTCTGTAGAGTGTAAAAATGTCAGACTGATTAATTAATTTTTATAAAAAAGTCAACGAAATATACTATTGAAATATCGATTTATCTTTAATTACGTTCCCATCTTTACCCCTCATCAACACCCACTTCTGAACTATCTTCCTAATTTTATGTTCATTGTGAGTTTTCTTCTATGAAATCCATTGAATCCTAGTTAAGTACACGATGAAGTACAAATGTCGTATCTACTTCTTGCTACATATTTAGATAAGAAATAGTCCTTTCACGTTATTGGTTCAAATATTTAACATATATCGAGTAGCCATAAAAGTGTGACGTAATTTTGGTTCCACTGACAGTTAATTTGAACCAAACTTCTAACAAATATTTAACCTGTACGTTTATACTGCTTTTATTTTTTTATTAAATATTGTTTGAAAGTCGTAAAAAGTGGTATAAAAGTATGTAATTGGTTACTAAATGAATATATACTAGATGCATGTTATTTACTTATTCTATATCACTATATATTTATTTTTACAACTAAACATAAATATAGCTTACTTGATATCAATGATGTTAATTTACAAATAAATGGTGAAAAAATCGCAATAGTCCCAACTATCAAGTATTGAGGTATCCAATTAGATAATCTACTTACTTTTAATGATTTCTTTAATTATATTAATAAAAAAAATTTGAAAAAATTATATTTCTTCTCTAGAATTTCAAATAACTTGTCAACTTCAACTAAAATAACAGTATATAATACAATTATTCAGCATCACTTCTATTATTGTGCCTCCATTCTTCATTTATTTAATCTTAACAAGTTAAATCAACTTCAAAAACTACAAAATCGAGGCTTGCGCATAATATTAAAAACTGATCGTCTTACACCAATTGCCACAATGTTAAATTCCCTTCAATGGTTTTCGATTCAGCAAAGGTACTTATATACCTATCAACAAAAAAATCAATTAATTAAACTTTACCAGTGGCTTATAACACGGATAAGTAACATTTTAATCCCCTCTAAATTTTTAATTATTTTAATTTATTTGTTTATTTTGTAATCTTGGATTTCTTTAAAAATTTCCAACAAGGGGTACATGATTTATTTAAAATTCGGGAAAAAATTCAAAATTATAGTCCAAATAAATGTTTGGAGGGTGCCGTAAAATTTAGAAGGAATGAAAGTGTTACTTACCCATGTCGTACGCTTCTGGCAAAGTTTACTTAACCAAATTTTTTGCTGATGACAACAAAAACGTTTGCTCAGTGCAATTTTATAAAAAAAATCACAATTACCTTTGAGAGTGAATATCTCGAGAACCAATCACTTTATGAGTTCCCAACAACAGTACATTATTTACTTAAAAAACATCAAAAAAAATGTAAAAGTATAGTCCAAATAAGTTTTCGAACAGTGGCGTAAAATTTAAAGGCGATGAAAGTGTTACTTATCCGTGTTGTACGTCACTAGTAAAGTTTATTTAACTGATTGTTTTATTGATAGGTGTATCTTATGAAACCAACAATGTTTACCGAATTTAGTAAAATTATACTGAGAAATAAAAAAAATTATGGCCATTAATAATTTTCGAATTCTCAACTTTAACACCCTATATTTCGGAAACAGTAATATTTTATCCAAGTATGTTTCGTTTAATCGTCTTATGTTTAATCAGAGAATCTTCAGTTGTTCTGTGTCTCATTCTTAATGAAACACCCTGTATTTGGTTTAAAATGCATGTATTAGATACATATTAAGTTACATTTAGAAAATTAGTCATAGGATCCAATTTTCATCAACAAGAATTTCGAACGAGTAGCTCGAGCTAGACATTAGGTCAAATGAATAAACGAAAAGCAAATTCTTTTACTTAAAATTGTTGAAATGGACTTATGCAGAATTAAAAGAAACAAAACAGAACGCTACTAAAGTATAAGCATTTGCTTCCTTTTATTCATCTGAAAATACCTACTTTGACCGAAAAAGATATGCGAACTCATGAATCACCCTGTAAGGTCCATATATAACTTCCAACAATATTTAAGGCTGATTTTTGGTGCCCATTTTCAAAATCTAGTCATAGGATAGGATTGGGCCAATGAACACTTTTGATGTAAACATCAAGTAATTTAAACACATTTAAAATACAGACATTTTGACGATATTCCCGTTTGCATAAGAAAAGTGCGTGGTCCTTTACTAAATAAGGGACAAATTTAAAAAAAAATAGTGGGTAAATAAATTTTGTTTTTATAGTAAATTACTGTGTGCTAAAAACTGTTTTAATTTAGGTTAGAACTAAAAATAGTATGTGATCAAAGCCATAATAACAATAAAACAACTCTTTTGACTTTTAAACGAAGCCGGTGTATGAAGGACCAAAATATTTTGTTTTTTAAATTCATCTGAAGGACTCGTTATATTTAATACATTTTTTTATGGAAATATAGGGACTCTTATTTTCACTAATTTTAGTATTAAACTTAAAGTAATACAAGACAATTTTTGTAAAACTCTTATTTGGAAATAAATAAAATTATTACCGTAGCTACGAGAACAGCAAAACACCCCACCAAAGGGAGGACCGCATTCGACCACATCTCCGACTGACTATCGTCACCTCAATTCATCACTTCCACCACCGAAGATTAAAAAAAATATATACAAAAAAAAACACTCCTCGAAGAAGGTTTCCACCGGTTGTCACCACGTGCGCGTCACCATCATCGCCGAGAGCTGGTGCTGAAGAGAATCAAGAAAAAATACACGATCGCAGTTTTCGAGTTTCTTTTAAAATGTCTTGATGCCGAGCGTTCTTCCTACTGACTATCGGTGCGGCTGGTCTGCCACTGACGATAAGCGGCCGAAGCGGGACACGCCGAGAAGTGAAAATTTGTGAGCTGGTGCTGGGTGCTGGGGCTAGAGCACTAGAGGACAACAAACAACAGCATCACTCGCGAGATCGAAGATCGCAACGTTACTTCTTCTTGCGAGGAAGAAGACGTTGGTTGCGTCGGAGGCGTCTGAAGTAACGGAATCGATATCGATGCTATCAAATTCGAAGTAATATCTGTAAATTTGAATATCAATAATGGCAATATTTACAGCTATACTAAATTAATTTTTAAGAAAAAGCGTACATAAACAAATGCAGGTAAACAGGTGTGCCAGGGTGCATTAATTATAGTTGATCTGGGCTACATTAAAATCTATTATGATTAACAATTGGCGTAGGCATTGAGTATAGGATTGAACAAAGAGTTGTATGGTCACCAGTTTCGAAATTTAAATTACTTCATCTTCAGGCACACCTAAATGACCACATTATGGTGATTTCAGCTTTATTGCGACAATATATAATTACCTATGGGCATCATCCCAACCAGCAAACTAGCTTTATAATTTTTAGTTTATTATATTTCTGTTTCTGAAATGCTAATTTGTTTAACTAAAATTGCAGAAATCACTATTTTGTTCTCTGAGAAGATACTATTGGGTGAACTCTTAGTTTTAAACCTCTTAAGTTTACTTAAGTTTATAATAAAGACAAATTGCTGGTTGGCTGAAATATAGCTAGGTGCAATGCAAACTAACAAAAAAAGCTAATAAGTAAGAAAAAATGGATTCAGAAAATGAAATGTTTTGATGCCGCCAGAAGTGAAAGAAACTGCTGAAATTGCGTCACTTAATTTTTTAAAATGTAAGTGGAATAAGTACTCCAGTACTCCATAATTAGGCTGAGCGCTTTCGGCTTAAGAAGCCATCATCAAAGCCGTCGTATCTGATACCTATCACATTGAATCAATCAAACAATACATTTAGTTGTTAATAGGTTTGTTCCAACTTGGTGTTTGGTACCGTTCTTGTATCATACCAACATCAGTTTATGAACGATGTACTGCGCAAGCCCATCTCTGAATGGTTTTGGAATCGAAAATGAGTTGGAACGCTTTTAAAACTGCTGATGGTTCATAAATAGATAAGATAGAAGAGGAAGAAAATTCTAACCAAACTTTTCGAAAAGAAAATAAAAATAAACTAGTTTTCTGTTTTATAATTATGGATGTTATTGATTTTTTATTGTATCATTCTATATTCTAGAGCACAATGGAAAATATTGGTAAATAATGAATATATTCTGTTAAAATAATTTTGTTTATTATCATTTCTCAATTTACCATTAATTCTAAATCATCGTCACTAGCATCATCATCAAAAAAATCACTGTCTCCTTCTATATCACTCATTTTCCAAATATGATTTATAAATATTATTTTCTAAATAAAAATGTATATTTTGTTATTATCTACCTATAGAAACATAAAAACGTTGTAAATTTGTAGGTTAAGTTAACTAAAACTAACCTCTATCGGCTCTATCAACATATATCGATCGCTTTGCGCAAGTCAGTTCTAACAGTTCCACAAAAATTTGTGAATCGATATGACGGTACAGAAACGATTCCGGAATCATTCATTTTTTAGTTGGAACGAATTCTGTATCAACCCGCACATCGTACAAATTAAGTTGGAACGCTTGGAGTGTAATACGCATGCGCTGTACCGTTACGGAATGGTTATGTATCAAGTTGGAACAAACCTAATAACAACAGATACATTTATAATCGAATTAAATTACGGGTTTCGAACTTACATTAAATTGTAATTAGATGAAACAAAATGGAATCTATGTATTTTGAGGTGGTCTTTTCGAAAAAAGGCAAAACAAAATGTAGCAGTTTTTCGAAAGTGCCGAAATTTTGGATTTTGTCAATTTTTCAATTTTGCGCAGGCGCATGTCGAAAATAAATCAATATTTTTAAAACGCAGTTTACGACATTTGAAAGCATAGGAAAAATGATAATTTTTATGTCTCTTGAGAAATTTTGATCCGATGCACCGTTCTCGCGGTATGGACGATTGAAATTTGTTTAGTATTTTGAGGCGACGAAGGTCGAAAAATTGAATTTGTTAAATGTTCAAACACTAAATTCTTCATAACATTGGTAAAAATTAAGATATTTGAAAAAACAAAAATGCGTTTTGAATTTAAGGGATGTGTCTAGTGATTTCCAAAAGGGGACAAGAGAAATCCCAAAATTCAAAATTGGGCATATGGCGGAAGGTCAAAGTGTACCGCGGTCCTAATTTCATTGTTTGCCTATAACGGTCAAACTATTTGAATTTTTTTAATGCCACTTACAAAACTTACTCTTAAATGTGAAATCGTATGTGTATGTGAATTTCACCTACATCGGACCATAATTGGCTAAGATATAAAACAATTAAATAAATTTTTTTTCTTAAAAAAAAATAATTTTTTTTTCTAAAGTTTGAAGTGGCACAAAAATGCCAAAAATGCACCCAATGGCTCAAAACTTTTTTTTTAATACTCTATTGTGTCTAAAATACCACTGTTCGTTGAGTGACGACCAAAAAACACGGTTTTTGAGAAAAGTTGCCTAAAATTGACAATTTTTAGTGTTTTGGTCTGAAAATTAAGCAAACCCAAATCTCATGTCTTCTAAATGTATATACAAAGTTTAAAGTGTGTATGTTTCTTCTAAGTTGTAGAATTCTCCCGACAAAAGTCCCATTACACGTGCTCCGCGGGATCCAAAACTCGTGTATACACTACATTACTGTAAATTGATTTTTTTGCGATTTCCAGTTTTAAATTTCTTACATATCTAAATTTATTAGGCTTAAAATTTATTAAAATGTATTTTACTGACTTGTTATAAGACGTTTCTTGAGTTTTGTTCAAAATATAGAATTACCGCCAAATTAGCCGCACGTCGCATCAAGAATAGTAATGGTCTCGGCGTTCGCTATCTGACAAGTTTAAACTTCAAACGGTCATATTTTTACAAATTGAATCGCTTGATAGTGTTCATCGGCATAGATTTTTAATAACCGTGTTCAGCAAGCTCTGTGTACACGTGGCTTTTCGAACTTCTTCAGCAATTTATTGATTAAGTACGTTCCTAAATTAAGAAAATTCTATCACAGTGCTATAATTTTTTGTTTCCAGGTTGCAATGGCAATGGTGTTTATTATGTCATCAGACACTTGCAGAGGGTGAACTATTGCAGATTTGCAATGCGACCTATGACATTCGAAATATAACCGAAAACTACGCATTTTTTGTGCGTAGGAAATTGCTCGTAAAACGAGTGGTTTTTTCTTAAATCCAACATTTTCCCTTTTTTTTTTGAGAAAAAACAAGCACACTGTCGATTTTTTCCGTAATTTGGGCACTTTACAGACTGAAAATATATTAGAATCAGTAAGTTTAATGAGAAACAAGCTTACTTTCTCTCCCAATTGCCAGAAAATTCGAGTAGCTTCAATTCTCGCGAGAATTACCGATCTTTGCACACGTGCGCTCAAAAAACAGTGGATGCTAGAAAAAATGTATATGCCACAGTTTTTCGTGTCTTTTTTTTTTCTCTATCATCTGATGGAAACAGTTTTCTATTCAGATAATTAGTTTTCGAGTTAATTAAGAAAAAAGTACGAGAAATTAAGAAAAAATTGTTTTGCAATTTTTTTCAAAAAGTTCGGAACGTAACTAGAAAATACGTATTTTTGTCATGCATATATATCTTCTCCCATTTCAAGTTTTCTTGTAAATAACTAAAAACCAGATAGAGAACAAAAAGCAAGCTTATCACCAAGTTGGAAGTTACACTCAGGCTTAGGATTAATTTCCTAACATTTTTAAAGTATACCTTTTTGTGTATTTTTTTGTGCTTTTTTCGATGGCGAAGTTAGATTTTTCAAATATATTTTTTTTGTTAGATGTTTTCGGAAAACCCGGAAAAAATCATATGGGGAAAAAAATAAAAAAAAACTACGCCTTCCAGTTTCCTGCGAATTCCCGAAAAATTATGGCAGATTTCGCCGCGGGACTTATTTTATTTGAGAGCCAACAAAAAAAATACGCAACTTCTCTCATGGGCACATACTTATGTCTAACATTTATAATTTCGCCAAAAATTCATCGCAAATTTCATGTCCATGGTTCTGATCAAAAAAACGAAAAAACGACTTTTTGGTAAAAGCACTTCTGGCGGCGAGAAATTCGCCATTAAAACTACCTGTGCAATGAATTTCCGAACTATTTTTGCCTCCTCTTTCGAATGGTGCATTTATTTTTACTATCGGAATGATACTTGCCCAGATAATTAGCATTTTTACAATGGAAAATTCCGGAAAACTCGGTTTTTCCTAATTTAAAAAAAAATTGAAAAACTGCTACATCTTTTTTTTTTTTTTTTTCGGAAAGATCACATCAAAATACAGAAGGTCCTTTTTGTTTCATCCAATTACAAATTAATGTAAGCTCGAAGGGGCTTTTTTTCGTTATTTAATTGGACTATTAAAACGTTTAGGGAGGGTAAAGGCACCGAATCTCAATTAAACCTTATAAGGGATATAACATTAAATATTATAATAAAATAGATATATCAGACATCATTTATAGCGGTACAACTATCTATTTTATTGTAATATTATTTAATGTTATAACCCCTATAGGGTTTAATTGGGGTTCGTTGCCCTTACCGTCCCTAAACGTTTTAAATGTATCTGTTGTTGTTAACAACTAAATGTATTGTTTGATTGATTCAATGTGGTAGTAATCATAGAGACGGTTTTGATGATGGTTTTCGGTTTTGTTAAGCCGAAAGCGCTTAGCCTAATTATTAATAAAAAAAATTAAATTTTGTACAAACTGGAGTACTTGTTCCACTTACATTTCACTAGTAGTGTGTGCACCACTCTCAGTCTACTTACTTAATTTATTGCCAGAAAAATCAAAAAAATTATGTGGCGGCATATGAATTTATCTTAAATTGGACCAAGGAAAAAAAAAACTTTTTCGGAATCTATTATGTTAGTATATTTTTGTTACACTGGTTTTGGTAACTCAATTTATTTCAATCTCAACTTTCACAATTCAACTAGTATAACTGATAACATAAACCTAAAACGTCTATCATAAAACTAAACTTCTGACGTCACACAGTGTTCTTTTCAGGATCTAGGGGGACTTAATTAAAACAAACAAATATATTATTTATTTTATAATATAGGCTAGAAACAGCTTTATTATTTTATATTAAGTAATTTTCAGAGATATATTACACCAATTTTTATATACAGGGTTTTAACGACACTGGTCTAGTTTATTCAAGAGAAGATATTATAACAAAGTTTTTTAACGTGTATTTTTTATGGAACCAGGAGAATATTTTTTGAGAAATACTAAAATTATATTAGTAAACTTAACCCTTTTAAAGAATATTTTTACCCTTACGATTTAAATAATTAAAAAATATATTTGTATGTCAACTATTTATTAATAAAAATTAAATTTTAATGAACCTATTTTTTTTTCTTAATTAAGTAAAAATAATTATTAATTCTATATATAAGTGACTTTCTATATTTGATATGGGTACCAAATATTTTAATTTAAATTAAGAACTGCCCTGAGAGGGAATCGTCCTTACTACTACTTCTGTTTTCTGTTTCATCAACATCCGTATTATGTTCAGGCATTTCAAGCAATGACATCACTTTTCGACTAATTTGCCGTTCTCTTTTTGGTTCTATTGCAACTATCAACAAATGATTTTGAGGGTCTCCCAAGTTGGGAGCAGGAAAGAATGTATTTTGTAAAATATTCTTTAAAGTTTTAGCCAATTCCCGTGCCTTTTTAAAAAACTTTCTCGCGTGTGATTACTTTTTTGCCATTTTAAACTAATTTGTTGGCATTCTGCTCTAACCTTGACATTGAAAGAAGCCTCTAAATTTTTCTGGAGATCTGGATTACCAAAACGTTGCAATAGTTTGGCTGGAGGTTTATTACTTTTATAATAATTCTACATCTCGAATATTTCCATGCGCGAAATTAGTAATCAGCCATTTTAGAAAAAATAAAAATATTTAAAAGGCAAAAGTTTTTTTTAGCATCCTTTAGTATAAAGTATGAACATTCTTTTGAGAATTATTTGACAACTATATACAATATAAGAAACACATCTCAATTTTGTAAAATAAAATTGTACAATTTTTGTACTATCTTTTTAAATTTCACTGTATAGAGTACAATGACGTTCTGTAAGAAAAAAGTTATTATGCTTACATAGGTACCTTAATTATTAGTCTTTTCAACTGAACCACACACTTTTTATAAAGATGTAATAAAATAAAAAGGTAAAACAGTAAATGTACGTCTATATAAATATAAACAAGGCTATAAATATTTTCACCGGAGTTCGCTTATTTGTTTCTTGGGTCAAATTTTTTTCTAAATGTTTTTATGACAAATTACAATTTTTCAGGTATTTAACTAAGTATTGCCTCTTTCATTTTCTAAAAAAAAAAATTATTAAATCCTCCTAGATCAACAAACGACTACACTGTGCGTCAGAATCATTGACTTATATAGCTCGCTTTAACCTTTTAGGACCTTCTCGAACTGCCCAGATGTTTTTTGACATGGAATGACACTTCTAGACATTTCTTGAAAATTCTCTCTTCTTCTTTTACTCGCACTTTTACTTACGACTCGGTATGGCGCGCCTTCTTTTCAATGTGAACTATCTTGGGTTTACTTACCACTGACAGCTGAATGCGGTAAATCAGTTCGTTGATTTTTCTTGAGGACGGTCTAGGGACCTTCCCAGTTCCATTGCAGTTTCTGACAAAGTCCTCCTCAGCACTTGGGATTATACAGCCATACTGTTTTATCGCTGTTGGCTTTCAGACGTTCTCTAGCGAATCCGTAGACCTTTGTTCTGCCATTGCACACATCACATGTTTACACCAATCTTCTACATCCCGTCGGCAATTAACCCAATAAAATCTTTCCCGAACTCGTGCCAGTGTCCTTTTAGTACCAAAATGTCCTCCCACACGGCTGCTATGAAACTCCTCCAACACACCTATGACATGTGATTTCGGCAGTACCAATTGGCGGACTATATGTTATCCATAGGAGCTCTCCCATAGCAATAGGCCTTTGTGAAGATACAGGGAATCTCACTGAGTCCAGTACTCTTTAATAGCTCCACTATATTTGGCTCTCTTGCCAAGTGAGTGGGACTTTATTTTTGAGCCATGCTCGGACTACCTTCAAGTCATTGTCTTTCTTTTGCCCTTTTCTCAGGCTCTCAAGGGTGATTTCTTCTTCGTCGTCCTCTAGCTTGATAGTGATTTCCCGAAGAGTAACTGTATCAACGGTTCCTCCTGTACTTAGAGCCTTTTACAGTACCGGCATTGTCATTCTGAACAGGGCGTTCAGTGTTTTAGAAAGGTATATTATATCTATCTTTTTTTTTTTTAAGTGAAAACTTCTTTAGCGGCGTTGAGCACTTTTGTGGGATGGGTAAAAACTGTGAAACTCGCGTCAGGACACGTAGGCTGATCGAAAATTCGTAAGACGGTTGGAGAGTAGTGTTGTAACATCGAAATCGATTAATCGAACAATCGATTGTTTTCTTTCGATTGTCGATATTTTTTAAATTGGAATAAATTGGAATAAATTGGAATAAATTGGAATAAATTGGAATAAATTGGAATAAATTGGAATAAATTGGAATAAATTGGAATAAATTGGAATAAATTGGAATAAATTGGAATAAATGAAATTGGAATAAATTGGAATAAATTGGAATAAATTGGAATAAATTGGAATAAATTGGAATAAATTGGAATAAATTGGAATAAATTGGAATAAATTGGAATAAATTGGAATAAATTGGAATAAATTGGAATAAATTGGAATAAATTGGAATAAATTGGAATAAATTGGAATAAATTGGAATAAATTGGAATAAATTGGAATAAATTGGAATAAATTGGAATAAATTGGAATAAATTGGAATAAATTGGAATAAATTGGAATAAATTGGAATAAATTGGAATAAATTGGAATAAATTGGAATAAATTGGAATAAATTGGAATAAATTGGAATAAATTGGAATAAATTGGAATAAATTGGAATAAATTGGAATAAATTGGAATAAATTGGAATAAATTGGAATAAATTGGAATAATTGGAATAAATTGGAATAAATTGGAATAAATTGGAATAAATTGGAATAAATTGGAATAAATTGGAATAAATTGGAATAAATTGGAATAAATTGGAATAAATTGGAATAAATTGGAATAAATTGGAATAAATTGGAATAAATTGGAATAAATTGGAATAAATTGGAATAAATTGGAATAAATTGGAATAAATTGGAATAAATTGGAATAAATTGGAATAAATTGGAATAAATTGGAATAAATTGGAATAAATTGGAATAAATTGGAATAAATTGGAATAAATTGGAATAAATTGGAATAAATTGGAATAAATTGGAATAAATTGGAATAAATTGGAATAAATTGGAATAAATTGGAATAAATTGGAAATAAATTGGAATAAATTGAATAATTGGAATAAATTGGAATAAATTGGAATAAATTGGAATAAATTGGAATAAATTGGAATAAATTGGAATAAATTGGAATAAATTGGAATAAATTGGAATAAATTGGAATAAATTGGAATAAATTGGAATAAATTGGAATAAATTGGAATAAATTGGAATAAATTGGAATAAATTGGAATAAATTGGAATAAATTGGAATAAATTGGAATAAATTGGAATAAATTGGAATAAATTGGAATAAATTGGAATAAATTGGAATAAATTGGAATAAATTGGAATAAATTGGAATAAATTGGAATAAATTGGAATAAATTGGAATAAATTGGAATAAATTGGAATAAATTGGAATAAATTGGAATAAATTGGAATAAATTGGAATAAATTGGAATAAATTGGAATAAATTGGAATAAATTGGAATAAATTGGAATAAATTGGAATAAATTGGAATAAATTGAATAAATTGGAATAAATTGGAATAAATTGGAATAAATTGGAATAAATTGGAATAAATTGGAATAAATTGGAATAAATTGGAATAAATTGGAATAAATTGGAATAAATTGGAATAAATTGGAATAAATTGGAATAAATTGGAATAAATTGGAATAAATTGGAATAAATTGGAATAAATTGGAATAAATTGGAATAAATTGGAATAAATTGGAATAAATTGGAATAAATTGGAATAAATTGGAATAAATTGGAATAAATTGGAATAAATTGGAATAAATTGGAATAAATTGGAATAAATTGGAATAAATTGGAATAAATTGGAATAAATTGGAATAAATTGGAATAAATTGGAATAAATTGGAATAAATTGGAATAAATTGGAATAAATTGGAATAAATTGGAATAAATTGGAATAAATTGGAATAAATTGGAATAAATTGGAATAAATTGGAATAAATTGGAATAAATTGGAATAAATTGGAATAAATTGGAATAAATTGGAATAAATTGGAATAAATTGGAATAAATTGGAATAAATTGGAATAAATTGGAATAAATTGGAATAAATTGGAATAAATTGGAATAAATTGGAATAAATTGGAATAAATTGGAATAAATTGGAATAAATTGAATAAATTGGAATAAATTGGAATAAATTGGAATAAATTGGAATAAATTGGAATAAATTGGAATAAATTGGAATAAATTGGAATAAATTGGAATAAATTGGAATAAATTGGAATAAATTGGAATAAATTGGAATAAATTGGAATAAATTGGAATAAATTGGAATAAATTGGAATAAATTGGAATAAATTGGAATAAATTGGAATAAATTGGAATAAATTGGAATAAATTGGAATAAATTGGAATAAATTGGAATAAATTGGAATAAATTGGAATAAATTGGAATAAATTGGAATAAATTGGAATAAATTGGAATAAATTGGAATAAATTGGAATAAATTGGAATAAATTGGAATAAATTGGAATAAATTGGAATAAATTGGAATAAATTGGAATAAATTGGAATAAATTGGAATAAATTGGAATAAATTGGAATAATTGGAATAAATTGGAATAAATTGGAATAAATTGGAATAAATTGGAATAAATTGGAATAAATTGGAATAAATTGGAATAAATTGGAATAAATTGGAATAAATTGGAATAAATTGGAATAAATTGGAATAAATTGGAATAAATTGGAATAAATTGGAATAAATTGGAATAAATTGGAATAAATTGGAATAAATTGGAATAAATTGGAATAAATTGGAATAAATTGGAATAAATTGGAATAAATTGGAATAAATTGGAATAAATTGGAATAAATTGGAATAAATTGGAATAAATTGGAATAAATTGGAATAAATTGGAATAAATTGGAATAAATTGGAATAAATTGGAATAAATTGGAATAAATTGGAATAAATTGGAAAATAAATTGGAATAAATTGGAATAAATTGGAATAAATTGGAATAAATAGGAATAAATTGGAATAAATTGGAATAAATTGGAATAAATTGGAATAAATTGGAATAAATTGGAATAACATTGGAATAAATTGAAAATAAATTGGAATAAATTGGAATAAAATTGGAATAAATTGGAATAAAATGGAATAAATTGGAATAAATTGGAATAAATTGGAATAAATTGGAATAAATTGGAATAAATTGGAATAAATTGGAATAAATTGGAATAAATTGGAATAAATTGGAATAAATTGGAATAAATTGGAATAAATTGGAATAAATTGGAATAAATTGGAATAAATTGGAATAAATTGGAAATTGGAATAAATTGGAATAAATTGGAATAAATTGGAATAAATTGGAATAAATTGGAATAAATTGGAATAAATTGGAATAAATTGGAATAAATTGGAATAAATTGGAATAAATTGGAATAAATTGGAATAAATTGGAATAAATTGGAATAAATTGGAATAAATTGGAATAAATTGGAATAAATTGGAATAAATTGGAATAAATTGGAATAAATTGGAATAAATTGGAATAAATTGGAATAAATTGGAATAAATTGGAATAAATTGGAATAAATTGGAATAAATTGGAATAAATTGGAATAAATTGGAATAAATTGGAATAAATTGGAATAAATTGGAATAAATTGGAATAAATTGGAATAAATTGGAATAAATTGGAATAAATTGGAATAAATTGGAATAAATTGGAATAAATTGGAATAAATTGGAATAAATTGGAATAAATTGGAATAAATTGGAATAAATTGGAATAAATTGGAATAAATTGGAATAAATTGGAATAAATTGGAATAAATTGGAATAAATTGGAATAAATTGGAATAAATTGGAATAAATTGGAATAAATTGGAATAAATTGGAATAAATTGGAATAAATTGGAATAAATTGGAATAAATTGGAATAAATTGGAATAAATTGGAATAAATTGGAATAAATTGAATAAATTGGAATAAATTGGAATAAATTGGAATAAAATTGGAATAAATTGGAATAAATTGGAATAAATTGGAATAAATTGGAATAAATTGGAATAAATTGGAATAAATTGGAATAAATTGGAATAAATTGGAATAAATTGGAATAAATTGGAATAAATTGGAATAAATTGGAATAAATTGGAATAAATTGGAATAAATTGGAATAAATAAATTGGAATAAATTGGAATAAATTGGAATAAATTGGAATAAATTGGAATAAATTGGAATAAATTGGAATAAATTGGAATAAATTGGAATAAATTGGAATAAATTGGAATAAATTGGAATAAATTGGAATAAATTGGAATAAACTTGGAATAATAATAGGCATTGAGGAAAATATAAAATATTTTTGAAGTGAAAACTTCTTTAGCGGCGTTGAGCACTTTTGTGGGATGGGTAAAAACTGTGAAACTCGCGTCAGGATCCGTGGGCTGATCGAAAATTCGTAAGACGGTTGGAGAGTAGTATTGTAACATCGAAATCGATTAATCGAACAATCGATTGTTTTCTTTCGATGGTCGATATTTTTTAATCGATTGTAAGGGTTTCGATTAATTAAAAAAATCGATTTTTTAAAAATCTATTTTTATAAAACAAAGCCTACACAGAACACGAGGCTAATGACCTTAGCAGTCGATGCCGATGACACCAAATTAAAAAAAACAGCCAATAAACGTGCAATAAATTTCAATTTCAAAAATTTTTTATACGAGACTTCTTGTACGAAAATTTATTTATTATCATGACGCATCCGCATTGCTTCAAAAAAAAAAATTGGAAAACGCTTTGATGAATTGCCAATGATTTTGAGTGGAGATTTCAACATTGATTGATTGATTGATTTTTCTGAGAGATAAACTTTTTGATGTAATACAATGTAATTTAATGTAACATAAATTGTAATGTGTGTGTATGATAGCGTAATAATTATTGTATTCTACCACATAAATGATAGTACTTTTATATTGATAATAAAAGCAATTCGTTCAAAATTATTCCCTAACTATTCCAAAAAATCAAAAATGCACAACGTTAATATTCAAGTTTTCACTTCTGCCGGCACTCCCGGAGTGCAACCCGTGTTTTTTTTTTCCTGGGCTCGTCTGACTATGTGTCTCCGAATAACACTGAAGCCTATTGGCTTATTGTGTTTTACCCCATGTTAGTTCATAGCACCCACTCTATCACCTTTGTACCTTGTACAGTGTACAACACTTTTACCTACATCTCTACTGATATCTATATTCTGTCATTGTGAACTCCTAATATTTCGGTCACGAGCCGCCATTGGTCTTAATACTTTTCATCGTCTCTCAGTCTTTCGTTCAAAATCAAATCTTTCCTCATTCCTTTTATGTTAAGTTGGTCTACGGTCCTCGGTCTCGATTAGGTTGGAACCACCATTTTAGCGTCTCTTGAGTTTTAATTAAAATCGAAATTAATTTTGTCACACTGATGAAGACTTATTTTTTACAATAGTGTGTACTATGTTTAATCCCAACATTTCAAAATACCAATTTTTTATTGGACGCTCTTTATAAAGTGTTGTTTTCATTTTGACTAAGTAAAATTATTCTAGTCAACAATTCATAGATAAACTGTGGTCATGGTTGTTTTGATCTATCAAATTATTTTAATTTATTTTATTTGTGTTAGAGTTTAAGTTTTCCAAAATAGTAAACAGCAACATTTTTACAATACGTTTTGCAATGGAAATATAAAAACAATTTAAGAAAAAGTAGAGATTATGTTTTGATTAGGATCAAGATGCTTCCCCCATCTATATTACAGATTTATTCAAGAAATAAACAAATGAAATAAGATAAGTAACTTTCTGGATTTGTTTGAAGCCACTATCTACCCTTTTCTCTATTACTTTTTCTTTCTTGTGGGTCTTTGATGTGATTCGTGTATTTTAAATAACAGCGCCAAAATTTAGGCACAACTGCCAACAAGCACTTGGGAATTGTCAGTTTTGTTTGTACATTTTATATGATTTTATATTCCCAGGGCATATTTTTAAAGTTTTTTAGACTTTTTATGAATTTCGCCGGGAAAGGCGAATTTAAATCTGAAAGCAATTTCTACTTTATTCAATTCTCAACTGTCTTCAAGTAAGTTATACAAATAAATTAACATAGTATTTGTAATACTTATGACAAAATATTCATACATTTTAAACTTAGTGTTTAAATAAAAAAAATTTAATGGTGTATTGTATCCTCCTTGACAAAGTAAAATAAATCTTAGTGCTCCCTAGAAAGAAAACATTTTATGAAAATATAAACTACTCCAAAGAGTTTCTTGTATCTTCTGAAAATTAGGAATGAGAATGGAGAAATCCTCTGCTAATTTAGTAAAAATAATTTTATACAAAACAGATTGTATTTCTTTTCTAAATATTGAAATAGGCTAAACTAGATTATATTGAAAATATTTAATAATTCTTTTAGGGAAAATTTACCTCCTGCTAAATGTAGTGAAAGACGTCTAGAAGAGATTTATAATTTGCACATAATGGATCAGAAAATTCAAGTTGTTCCACCGACATTGCTTCAGAAACTATAGAATAAGTTATTTAATTTATAAAGAAGAAATTTATAAAATTGCCTAAATTCAGAGAAAAAAGTTGTGCTAAAAATAATAATTTAAAAATGCCCATTTTTAGAAAAATTTTATGGCACATATTATTTTGGAGATTATTAAAAGATTTAAAATTTCAGAAACATGTTGAAAGTTTATTAATGGGCAAGTTGCTAATCTGAAACAAAAGTCAGATTAATTCAGCGAAGTAGAAGAAGATTGCAATCTAGAATATCTGTCAATATTCGCTTCTAACATAATATTTAAGAGACCAAAAATTACATATGCTAAAATGCATCAGAAGCAGTAGAGGTGCTTATATGTATTTAGTATAAAAATAACATTAATTCAATTTAGTGTTATTTAAATATAATGTAGCCCATGCACAACAAAATAGAAACTTTTGATACTTTTATATTGTATTTTTTTATTTATTTTATATTGGATTTTTATGTTTAATTCTTGTATTGCATTTTTACATTATTATATCCTTAGTGTTAATAGTATTTTATACATTTTTGGATAAAGATTTGAGTCTTACATCAAAAATCTGATGTCCGACACATGACATTCCTGTCTAGTTATTACAGGCTTCTTCTGGTTATTCTGTACAACTTATTGTATCACCCCTGTAAATGTTTAGAGGATGAACTAAATATGTACATTTTCCACATATATCTTACTCGAAATTTTTTTATTTCTATTGCCAACGAAAATACTGAAAAATTAAATTAATTAAATATTTTAACTTTTCTTCAAAAATTATAGAGATCGATATCGGAAACAACTTTTAGTTTAAAAATTTTCTTTAAAATTAGAATTTTGCACTTTTTATCAAATTTTTCGAATACGGACCATTTTAAGAAAATTACGTATATTTCAAAATTTATAGAGAATAACATTACAAGCAACTTTTATTCAAAGAATTTTCTTCTATAAAGTAGCCAGCAGATTTTCCGACCACGTCCAAATATTGAATAATTTTACCGCAGGATGGATTAAAGCTTAAATTTAAAATTTGGTGTTTTTCTATTAATCTGTTTTTGAGTTTTCTTCAAAATTCGAAATTTACACTTTTCTCAAATATCTCGAATACGGTCTATTTTAGAGAAAGTATGTATAAGACAAGAATTATAGAGAATGATATCACAAATAATTTTTATTTGAATCATTTTCTTCAAAATTTGAATTTTTTACATTTTGTCAAATTTTTCGAATACGGACCATTTTAGGAGAATTTTGTGTAGGACAAAAATTATAAAGAATATTATTAGAAGTAACTTTTAATTGAAAAATTTTCTTCTCCAGATATTCCATAAAATAAAAAAATGACCCTCTATAAAGTATCCGATTATTTTCGATTATTTTTATTTAGTCGATTATTTTCGATTATTTTTATTTAGTCGATTATTTTCGATTATTTTGGATTATTTTCGATTATTTTCGATTATTCTCGATTATTTTCGATTATTTTCAATTATTTTCGATTATTTTCGATTATTTTCGATTATTTTCGATTATTTTCGATTATTTTCGATTATTTTCGATTATTTTCGATTATTTTCGATTATTTTCGTTTATTTTCGTTTATTTTCGTTTATTTTCGTTTATTTTCGTTTATTTTCGTTTATTTTCGTTTATTTTCGTTTATTTTCGTTTATTTTCGTTTATTTTCGTTTATTTTCGTTTATTTTCGTTTATTTTCGTTTATTTTCGTTTATTTTCGTTTATTTTCGTTTATTTTCGTTTATTTTCGTTTATTTTCGTTTATTTTCGTTTATTTTCGTTTATATTCGTTTATTTTCGTTTATATTCGTTTATTTTCGTTTATTTTCGTTTATATTCGTTTATTTTCGTTTATTTTCGTTTATTTTCGTTTATTTTCGTTTATTTTCGTTTATTTTCGTTTATTTTCGTTTATTTTCGTTTATTTTCGTTTATTCTCGTTTATTTTCGTTTATTTTCGTTTATTTTCGTTTATTTTCGTTTATATTCGTTTATTTTCGTTTATTTTCGTTTATTTTCGTTTATATTCGTTTATTTTCGTTTATTTTCGTTTATTTTCGTTTATTTTCGTTTATTTTCGTTTATTTTCGTTTATTTTCGTTTATTTTCGTTTATTTTCGATTATTTTAGATTATTTTCGATTATTTTCGATTAATCGATTATTTTGAATAATTGTTAATCGATTATTTATTTTGATATTCGCCCGCCCTAATTAGAACCACATTTTCTGTATTTTATTTAGAAAACATGAAAAAATGACAAAAAAAATCAATTTTTATATTTGTGATGTGTCTTGATCCAAACTTTAAATCATGTTTATCGGAACAGGATTTTTTAAATTGTCCCTAAAATTATGTCTATTATGTACAATGTAATATACCTACATATTCAGAAGAGAATATTTCCTTAAAAGTTAGGAATATTGATATTTTTGCTAATATCTCAATATTTACTAAAATGGATGTAGCTGGTTTTGCAAGTAGACGACTCAATTACCTAATTTAATTAACCTTTTTATGTTTCATAAAATTCCTTTGCGATATTAATTTACTTAAAAATCGCGTTATTGTTCTATTAATACCATTAATCATTCAGAAATGCGTTAAAATATTACATTTATTCAGAGAAATGCGTTTAAAGTCAAAGTAGTAGTACTGCGATCACTTACACCATAACTATCCTACTATATCTCTTTTTTTAATAATCCTTATTAACTCCATGTAAAAACCTACTATTTCCTGCATATTGGATATCTAATTTCATTGAAATATTATAAGAATTGTAAGTAAGACAAATTTTAAACTTTCAAAATCCAAAAATCACCTACCCCGACTTTTATCCCAAGCGAGAGAAAGAGCGTACCATTCCATCTCGCTTGGTTCCGGGCTGATCAAAGGCGCCGCTCGGAATTGTCCGATTTTTTTGTCAAACTTTTCCACTATTCCGAACCACAGTGCAGTGGCGCCTGTGATTTACTGTTTTAAAAAACATTAACCAGATTAATTATGCAATCGCTACTATGTTAATATCCAAGCAATTAGATAGAATAACATTTTATCAGACAAGACTAAACCTTGCTGTAGATCGATGAAAGGTTTTTGTAATTAGTAGAGTGGTATATTCAGATACCTATTAATATTTTTTTTCGCGTAATAATTGACGTCAGTGTAACGTGTACAGACTAAGTTTATTATTAAGGTTTAATGATACTCTTCAGTAGGGAGCGTCTGCCAATCTTGAAATAGGCATATAGTGACTTTGAACAGTGATTTATCAGATATTTTATTTATGATATAAAGTGGAAAATCAACAGCATCAGTTATGTTATCAGATAATAAACATAATGGGGCATGTTCAAAAATTTTGAAATTTTTTTTATGAATAGTAGAGTTAAAAATAAAACTACATTTTTTTTATTTTTTTTTATCTATTCATTTGCCGGTGTTATGAATTTTTTAAAAATTTATGACGTCACCGGGAATAGACCAATAGGAGCTAGCGCACAACGTTGCCGGCTAGAAGGTTTACGAGAAGTGATGTACGTTCGTTTGTGTACTCCTTCTTACTTTTAGACTTCTAAAACATCGTTAAACAAATATCTTTTAAATATATAATATCAAATATTTTTTGAAAGTATTATTCTGTTTAAACTTTTACCATATTTAAAGTTTCATTGTTTTAAGAGACACTTAATAATTCAGAAAATGGCAAAATGGCAGCACTGTGTATGGCATCTGTCATCATAGTGTCTCGATCAAGAATTTATTTGGATTGGAATTTGAGTGTTTAATTTTGTACTTTTTATAAATATTATGACTACGAAAAAGTGTTTTGTTCCAGAATGTGATAATGATTCACATTCATCTTCAAAAATATTTATTAGTGTTCCTAGAAATTTGGAAAGAAGAAAATCAACCTTCTACTAGCGATGTTTCTCGTGAACTTTTTAATAAAAATACACCGGATTATCAAGATGTAGCAGCAATTTCTGCTAATTGTCCCCTTCAGGAAATTGAAAATGAGGCTACTATAAATTCTTAGGTGTATAACCTAAAAACCCTTCTGGAAGAAAAGGCAGAATCTCCTGAAAGTTTTGAAGATACCGAATTTATTCATCATTTTGTGGAAGAACTAGTGATAAAGAAATAATAGAAAAATGTGGGTATTTAAACAAACTGGTTCCTGGATCCCATATAATGGCAGATAGGGGTTTCAGAATATTCAGCTACTTGAAAACATGGGATGCACTTTAGTAAAGCCACACCTAGTGTATCACAGAATGAAAAAAGTTCTCCAGAAGATGTACAATTAAGTAAAAGAATAGCATCTCTAAGAATACATGTGGAAAGAGTTATAAGAAGGGTTAGTTAATTTAACATGTTAAAACCACATTCGTGTGTGAATTTTAAGCAAGTACATTTACTTAGTAATATCTGCATAATTGCTTGTTAACTTACAAGAACCTATTTTGTAAGAGTAAATATTAATTTAATAAAAAATTTTTGTTTGTTTTTTTAATTTAATTTACCTAATTATCACATTTCAGGGATTATAATGAGTTTTTAAACAGCCAATGTAATTTTTTATAAAATTTTAACTTTTCGAACAAATCAAAGAGGAATGAGTACCTGTATATGCATAGATTTTTTTGGGACTAAAACTACCAAAACAAAGGCACCAATTTACAGCAGTTTAAAATGAAACATTTTGACAAAAACGCCTATGTCACAGTGATAAATATTAAAAACAACCAAGTTCAGTTGAATGTGGTAGCAAAGTCTATATATTCCAATAAATCGGGTAACTACATGTGGTATCACTGCTGATAAATTTAAAAATATCACAATTATCTTGCCACCTTTTTCAAAAAACCAGAAAGTGTGCTTTCTTATCAATCCATTATGAAAATGACAACAGTGATAAATGTGAAAAAAAAATTTAATGTTGCTATTCGTTATTACGATAGTAAAACATGTTTGCAGTTCCGTTTATTTTTTATGAAAATCTAAGTAAAAACAACCAATGTCAAAGGGTTATAATTTTTTTTCTGTCGAACCAAATATATCACAAAATTTAAAAATTGATCATAGGTCAAGCTAAAGTAATACCTTTTTTGATAATAGCATTAAAAAAGGAGAAAGAATAATATTGACTTAAGTTATTATTATTAACATTGGTGATTTTTAATAAAAACTCTTCAATTATTGTTTATAAACAAAAATATAAAAATCTGTGAAAATTTTATTTATTAACCATTTAATAAAAAATGAGAAAAATGAAGTAAAAAACAATTTATTTACAAATAAAAAATATATATACAAATCCTAAGAATATAAAAGTACTGATTTATTTTCCTGTAGTGGATGAAGAGGTTTCTTTAACAATCTAGCCAAGTGTACATCAATATTTACGCATTTTGATAAATTAGAGCCTTTCCAATAACACTGAGTAGATGTTACAGATGGTTCCTCACTTCTTCTATGAAGCCATATATTTACAACCAACTGAAAAAAATAAAAGGGTTAGATATGCAGTTACAAAATAACTATATAACCAGCTACAAAATGCCTTTATTTTATGTAACAAGACGAGCAGAGCTCTACTAGCTCTGAACGAATCCAGTAAAGAACCTCGGATTTTCAAAACTTAAAAAAAAAACAATCTCACCACATTTTCACATTTTTGAAATATTATAGAGCTTTTCGAAAAAAACTGTCATTTTTAAAAATACAATTTTTTGTTTAAACAGCTATGTCTCATTTTAGGCTATTGAGTATTATAAAATAAAAAATTACGGGATGCTTTGTTAGCTTCAAACGAATCCAGCAGAGCACCCCAGTTTTTTTTTAAACCACACCACGTTTTTTGGCTCCTACAATATTATAAAATATTCGAAATTTGGCATTTTAAAAAAAATTCGCAATTCCTTGCTGACTTCAAAGTTTTTTTCTGAAAACAAATGTACTTACCACATTTTTAGGATTTTAAAACAGCCTAAACATGTGTCATAAGTAGTTGTTTTTATATATATAAAAAAAAAACAAATTAAAAAACTGAAGTGTCCTGCTGACTTTGTTCCAACAAAGCACCCTGTATTATTTAAAAATAGCAATTTTTTTAGTAAAGTTTTACAATATTTCAAGAGTCTAAAAATATTCTAAAAATGGGGTGTGGTTTTTAGAAAAAAGCTTTAAAAAACCGAATTGCTCTGCTGGCTTCTTTCGAAGGTTAGCAAGCACCATGTATTTTTAAAAATATAATATTTCGAGTGCATAAATATATGGTGTTGCTGTTTTTAAAGAAAAAACTTTATAAAACAGAGGTGCTTTGCTGACTTCGTTCGAAGCTATAGAGCATTTTAAGTTTTGCGAAAAACGAGGAGCATAAAATTTTTGAAAAGGGTATAAAAATAGCCTAAAAATATGGCATATTTTTTAACTCAAAATTTCATAGGTGCTCTGCAGCATTCTTTGGTATCATAATTATTACTAGGTTCACTAACAAAATCTGTTTCTAGATTATTTTAACACTTGCTGCGATTACAAAAAATGTCTATATGTCAAAATTAGAAAAAAAAATATTTATAGAAATAAAGGGCCTTATACACTGTTTATTATATGTAATATAAAAACAAAAAAGCATAATAAATATTACAAACCTTGACATGCAGCATATCCTAAGTATATTGTGCACTAAAAATTTCATTTTTGTTAATTACAACAACCTCATCAGAAGGTTTTTGCCGTACTTTATGTTTAGGTGTAATTTGTCTCCTTCTCTCTTATGGAAAAAGAAATTATCCCCATATTCTTGCTTGGCAGATCTAAAAATAAAACCGGAGATAAATATGTTTTACTTGCTCCATATAAACTGTAACTACCTACTATTAAAACAAAGTCTTACCTTTTCTGAATTTTGTAAACTGAGTATTGTTAAAAAATGCAGTAATCATCTCGGTAATCATATTTTCGTTTACAATGGGTAAAACACTTGATTCAACTTTTATAAATCCAGCTGATTTTCATATTAATAATAAAATTAAACCAAAACAAAAAACTAAGGTTAGGTGGTGTCAATTTTAATGTCACTTAGATGTGCGTTCACTTCGACATTCTGTTTGTCGGTTTGTTCGTTGGCTTGGTTTTGTATAACAAAAAAAACTTCGACACAAGATGATTGGTCTATTCCCGATGACGTATAATTTCAAATTTTAAATTTCAATTGGGCTTAATTTGAAAACTTTTGGCTTTTTTAACGAACTGACTATTTAGAATAACTTGTATAGCGACTAACTATTACAATATAATTTATAAAACCGCATATCTCACATGTGAACATGGCCCATTGCAGACATAAGTGCTTAATGCGCCGGTGATTTGCAACTATACTTTTGTCTTCGATCCAACAGAATTAGGTATTATCAAGTTCAAAACAAAAAATTATTAAAAAAATTATATGATATATTGTCAGCACATAATCTCAAATTAAATTTAAAAAAATCTGTCTTTATATTGTTTGGGCCCAATAAAACAAAAAATTCTCTAATAATTTTAAAATTAGAGTCGTTCATAACTCCATTTATGAACTTCACTTATGAACTCCATTTATGAACGTAAAAACTTGGGCATATGGGCGCTGTTGTCAGGCTGTGTAGTTTATCCCTTTCATATTTAAAAATAGTTTTTATCTATAACTCACTAATAGCAACACGTTTTATTAATTAGAATAGTTTCGAGATATATTGCGACACATCAAGCGTCCCCACCAATTCATTTACCTAGTGCAGTGTTTCCAACTCCGACGCATTGTGCGCCGAGATGTTGCAATATTTCCCGAAACATTTCTAATCGTAAATCTCTAAATAAAATGACTTGTAACAAAACAAAAAACGCATAAAATGTATACAAAGTAGTTTAATCTAGTTTAACTGCTTTCAGCAGACTTGATATTTTAGCAGCACCTATTTTTACACCATTAGGCAGGTCATTTTTGTACCTATCGTTTTTACATACATACGCTTGCTAAATAACAACTTTGCAAATACTAAGATAAACTATGGCAAACACCATTATTATTCCTGCAAATAAATGCAAGGATTTTAAAAGCATTAAACGTGACACCACCGCAATTTAAAATAACTTTTTTTCATTCATACTATACGTCACGGACGTCACGTATAGTATTTTATCCATCGATAGTTTGCGACGTTGCGATCCAGTAAATTGTTGCATTTTGGGTGTTTTTGTTAATCTTTAGTCTTTTTTGGAAAAATTTCGGCTTGTGTATAGCTAACAACATGGTCCGCGAGTGCATTTTGAGCAAAAAACTGGAAAATGTAGGTGCTGAAGTATCTTTTCATAAGTAAGTAAGGTTAGGTGATGATGTATTGCATAGTTCAGTGGTGTAGATTTAAACATTTTTGCCGTAATATCACATGTATTATCTACTTTTATATTACCATTATTTTCTTTGATTTTTCAACATTATTAATTTCGCAAAAAATTGTAATTAATTAATTAGTCTGGACTATAGTGGTTAAATAAATATGCTTATGCTTGATTTTTAGATTCCCAACTGAAAGGCATACAAAAAATATTTGGCCATCACTTGTAGGACACTTGAAGAAAATGAAGGTATCTAAAAAAGAGTGTTATGCTCGGAGCATTTTGATCCTAATGATATTCTTCAAAAAGCAAATATCTCAAGCCTGGAGCACTGCCAAAACTAAGTTCATTGTTTCGAGAAAGCTCATTTAGGTAACTAAAAACTTTCTTAATTATGTTTCGGAAATGTTCATTTAAGTGTTTATCCTTTAAGATGAAAGTTGGTAGTTTATGTTACAAAGAAATTTTTATATTGTAAGTTCTTTAAATTTTGTAGGTGCTTAACAAGGACAGACTTTTTTATATACTCATTACATGCCTCTTTCTTTGATTATTTTCATGTACTACCTAATTATTAATCAAAATGTATACTTACCTTTACATTAAAAGTTCTGAATACTCTATTACAGCTCTGATTCCAGTATCAGTATTTTTGACAGCTCTAGTAAGAAACCAGAAGATAATTTATCTATGCCGCACACATTTATGGATGGTAATAAGTAAGTTAGTTTACTGCCTAGTTTTACAAGTTAAAGACTATCAATGGATAGGTTTATTGTTGTATAGTTCTACGTATTTTCGGATTATACAAAATTCTTATTACCAGATCCGCTATAAGAAGCGTTCCATTTAAAAATCCCCACCTTGTATATAAGTATGGTAAATTTATTGATTTAATAACTTTTATAAATTTGTAAAACTGTTCAAATTTTAACCCCAAAATTGAATTCGTAAATTTGTTTAAAATAAATCTTGATTTATTTATCTTGTTTTTATTTTATTTATTTTATTTAACATCTTTATATGTAATAAATGTATTATTCTTGGAAAAAATAGTGTTTTTAAGCTTTTTACCTACATTCCACTGAACTTCATACCCTCATACCAAATCCAATCGGTTTTAAAGTTTAAACCATTATAAAGTTTATTGCACACCATATCGGTTAGTATTTCATTATTTTTGTATAATTAGTTATGATTTATCTTTAATAAGATACGCCACTGGTATTAACAGACTTTTAGTTACGTACAACAGCAGCATTGCCAGACGAGATTTTCGATTACAGTCTGTCTTCTTTCGATCCGCATAAAATATATTATTTCTCTTTTCCGACAAAACATACTTTATGAATGAAATGCATCATCTGTTGTTTCTTTTATCTAAGATCAATGGTATGCCCAATAATTCCCCAAAAATTTGTTGCTAAAAGGCAACGTCGCAACAGTGTTACTAACCTAACATAACTTTGCCACATTGACAACTACAATATGGCGACCACCCATGGTATAAAAAATAAAAGGTAGGATATCAACAGTGTCAAAAATAGGACGGCCACGCGCATGGCGTCACGCGTAGAGTTTGTATAGGCGCGAATTTAAAAATACTAACGAAGTATGAGGAAAATATATGCTAACTTATAGAAATTTGATGAATATTAATGATAATATTTTAGAAATTACATGAAATATCTATGGATATTATTATGGGATAGTTAAGGAAAGAACTATGAAGGAACATAAATGCAAATACATACATAAAAGAAATTTTTTTTGAAAAGTTTTTACCTTTTTTTTTTAATGATTTATTATGTTTATACAAATTCGACTTCTAAAGAATAGTTTTTATAACCAGGATAATAAAATAAAGAGTATATTTACAACTCGAAACTGGGGAACATGGTTACAATTTCACATCTGGATATGCCGGAAATTTTTACCTGATTAGGATTTGCAACTCATTTACCTGCATTATTTTACCCAATTGTATAAAAATAAGTATTAGAAAAAAAATTTCCCATAATATAATGCAGAAATTCATATAATGCAAAATATAAAAAAATGTACCAAATACAAATAACTGTTACAATACAAAAATAAAATAAAATGTCGCTGCATTTTTCCTGGACCTAGTCGCTGACAGCTGTTAAATCATTCATGAAATACAAGTCGAAATTTTCTTTTTTTTTTGTGACATTTACAATTTTATTTTTGCTTATATTGAGAAATTTTTAGCCTTCAAAGGGTAGAGTCTCCAGTTTAGAAGTCCCAAGTTGTGAATTAACCACTGTGATTCACACTGGTTGATTCACAACTTCACATTATGTGAAGTTCTGATTTAAGATCTCTCTTATAATTGGAAGGTTGAAAGTGCTTGGAATACATATGAAAATTTATCTGCAGGGTCACAAGCCACTGAAAAGGCTGCTCCATGCCGAATTTTCTTGGGAAGGATGGTAGAATTGCCTATTTAGCATATTTTTTTTTTAATAAAAGGCTCATGGATTTTAAGAATTTTAATCTAGGGAACGGCATGCTCCCCTGGGCCTCTGCTGGAGCCGCCCTTGGGCCACTTCTTACTTCTGACTAAGCTCTTACTGTCGAGGAAAGCGAAAAACCATATCTTTCTTGAATCCTTTCCTTTAATTGTTACTATTACATCCGTACCGCAATTTTTCAATGTTTTTCATTAAAGTCACTCACAGAGAACAAATTTTACAACACAATATAATACAAATATCTGTTCATTATCTTATAAATCACTATAAACGACTCACAAACTACTGCAACATGCGTCTGTCATATGATTTTTATTTCGCGCCAGCTCTACTAACTCTACGCATGACGTCAGCGCCGCCATGACACCATGCGCGATATCCCCCCTGGCGACCACCGCTCACGTGAAGACCACGTCTGTCAAAAAGCCGTGCCATCTGTCCTCTTTATTGCCAACTGTCATGGCTTGGCATCTGACAACATGGAGATAGAAGATAGGGAGACGATATCACGTGGTCTAAGACGGGTTCACTTCTGCCATATTTGTGTTCACGAATACGTCAAACAGCTAATCGTGGTTTCAATCGACCTTTTTTTGTTTTTATGTCGTTTGCAAACTAATTACAAATTATCTGAAAAAATTATCTACAAGTAAGTATACAATATAGTAAACAATATGCAGGGCGGTATTTGAGAAGTTGAGATAATAATTGTACTTTGAGATTAATTAAAAACGAAAGAAGTTGCTGAAGATGGTGCAACAAATTAGATTAAAAAGAATGATAAATAATCTCTTTGATATATTAAATTCTATAAATTTACTTCAGTTTTATTATAAACAGCCTTTGTCTTTAAAAAAATTTTGAAAGTATAGAAATTTTTTTAAATAACATGGATAAATTATATTAGTGCCTTAAAAACACAAGTAGGGGACATTTTAATTTTAAACACCGACTGACATTTACAGGTTTTTACCAATGTGCCAAATGTCTCAAGACCACATAGTTTTTCTTTAATTTATTCGCTCACATGGAGGCCCGGCAATTTCTGGGAGCTGTTTTCAAACTCGTAAAAAACAGTATTTTTAAAGCCAGTGAGAACTCTCTGTTTTTCTTGGTTTATTTCACTGGCTTTAAAAATACTGTTTTGGCATTGACGTATGACCTTTCTCATGAAAATCTTGAGAAAAATGAGTTCCCCTAAATTTGAAAATAAGTCCGCAGCTTACAAAAAATATTAGTAGGTACATGCCGAAGGTTTCGTGGAAATTGCATTCCTCTAGAGCAGTTTCGAATTTTAAAATGTCCTGTTCATCAAACCAATGAATCAACGATACCAAGCATGATCATAATTATCTACCAAAACCTTTCGCTATTGGGCTTTACAAAATATATAAACTTTAAATGTTAAATCTTTGACTAATTTTAATGCAAAAAGTTCATATGAACACGTATCATAGACCTCTTAACTTTTGAGCTGCAGGGTGGTAAAATTTACAGAAAAAATCTTTGTGTAATAGCATTGGGCTTATCCTCAACCCAGATATAGTTGTTGTGGAAGTTCATGAAGGCGTTTCAAGAAAAAGAAGCTTCGTCTATCTAACTCGTTACTGGAGTCTTGTTGGAAAAATCGCCGAGACACGTCGATTTTTGATTTCTACAATGTACATTTTTGTATGAATAGTTTACCCTTAATTTCATCCCTTACTGGAGGGGAGCAACCCTTTCAAAAAATTTAAATGGCATGGGGTGGTGAGTGATAGCTCATTTGAAAGAGGGTTTTATTCTCTATTCAACCGTGTAAAAAAAATTGAAATTTGCTTCATTAATTCTCGACTAATTGTTGTTTCAGAATAACTGAAATTAACGTAGCGCACTCATCCTTAGAATTAAAATTCGCCCCTGCATGATTTCGGTTTTGGTTCAGACGTGAAGTAAGACTTTTTGCCATTAGAAAGTCACTGTTAGTCTAGTTGCTTTCCTATTTTGTGAGGTTTTGTTATTTTTAAACATTAATAAATCAACACGTAATGAAGCAAATTTCAAAATTTTTTGCACGGTTGAATAGAGAATAAAACCTCCTTTCAAATGAGCTATCACTCACTACCCCATGCTATTTAAATTTTTCGAAAGGGTTGCTACCCTCCAGTAAGGGATGAAATTAAGGGTAAACTAATCATACAAAAATGTACATTGTAGAAATCAAAAATCGACCTGTCTCGGCGATTTTCCTAACAAGACCCCAGTAACGAGTTAGTTAGGGGGGTAAGACTTATGATGCTCACATAACAAGTACATGGCCTAACAAATCCGGGCTTGTTAATAATTTATTTCGCAGCCAAACGCAGAAATCTACTCTGAGAGAAAAATATCTAGGTAATAATGCCCGTACACGTTTAATATGGTAAGGATATAGTTGTTGAGATTTTAAAGTTTTCCACACAATTGTAAGTTTATTATTCAATTCATGGGCAATTTTCCGTGTAGGTTCTAATTTGCGGGTCTTCTTCAATTCTATTTAACAAACTTCTTCAATTTCAACTGTTCGAATTGTCGCAGGCCTTCCTGAGATGTTAATTGTCCTTTTAAAGCTGCCAGTTTCACAAACTATTGCATGAATTTTAATGAAAGTTTGGACCCGTTGAGGAAATCGCGCTTGATACATTCTTTTTGCAGCTTGTGCTTTACTATGAGCCATTTCGTAGACGAAATGAATGTAAGCCATTTCTGCATTGGTATATTCGTACATTTTGAACACAATAATAAACAATAAAATAAATTATTACATACATACATTTTTAAATGACAAAAACCATTATTTGTGTTTAAAATCAACTATCATGTCTGATTCTACTGTCGTGGAAACCTCTCAGTTGTTTTGCAAGGCTTGATATGCATGTATGTACAGTCAAAGATTATAGTTAACACAATAGATCGCACTGAAATGTCAATCGATCTGAAAGTCTGTGGCCTTGAAAATTTAAAATATTTTACGCGGGTAAGTGTATCTATAATCTAATATAACCTAGATTGCTGATAATTTCTCTTTTTGGTTCAAACATTTATTTATGATCTAATTTTGTTATAGATCTGTATTTTTTTAATAGAAATTACATCATGAAGGTTTGTGCAGTGAAAACCTGCAAAAATACTAATCAATTTTCTAGATGTCATTTTTCTCATGTGACACCAACCAACGCTCCGATTGTCAAAAATACTCCAGACCAATAGGGAGGAGGCATCGACGTCAACATTATTTTAAAAACAAAAAAAACCTAAATTTTGTAATAACCACATTAATTTTGTCTTCAAGTGACATAAAATCTGAATATTTTTTACTTTTCGATGTCATTTTTCTCCATGTGACGGCAACCAACGTGCTGATTGGTGACCCCAGACTTGTCAAAAATACCCCAGACCAATACGGAAGAGGTGCCGAGGTCATTGAGATTTGAGCCAGAATTTAACGTGGGAGAGACAGGCCTGTGGTACAGTGTACACCCTGATATTTAGCAATTTGACACTGAAATAAAACGGTTTTATTTTTTTTAAGCGAAAACTATGTGTCTGACGAAAAAAACTTAAGATATTAAATTTGCTCAAAAATAACCAAGGATTTTAAGATGCAACAGTGGCGTACTATTTTTTTCTGCAAAAATATTCAATACGAAATCCGTACGGACGCCACTGGTAGAAATATTAAAATTGTTTGTACATCAAAAAATGCATTTTAATGCGTACCAAATTACCTAAACATATCTACAATAGTTTCACAGTTATTAGAAAAAATAGGATTTTTCTGAAAACTATACCACCCTGTAGCTCAAAAGTTAAGAGGTTTAGGACACGTGTACATGAACTTTTTGCCTTAAAATTAGTCAAAGATTTAATATTTAAAGTTTATACAAGTACTTAATAAACACCCTGTATATTGCTGGCTACATTGCAAATTCTCTTAAGGTGATTACAGTATCCCTTATAATTTTCGGACAGGCATATCTCAAAAAGTAATTTTTAAAAAAATTAAAATTTTGGCACAATAAATTATGAAATAATATCTAGAATATGCATATATTTTAAAGTTTTAATTCCTACCATTTTCCAAGAAAAAAAATCAAAGGGCTTTATATTTAGAAATATCATAATGAAAACAAATGCATTCCTCAAACAGCACTATTCTTAATATATTCCCCAAATTTAAGCTCTTAGGGCCATTCGCACCGCTTTTACTTAGCATCTAAGTGACACTTAAGAAGGCATAACCGTTTGCACCCTTATTAAAGTTTCACTTATCAAGGCGTTAAGAATCACTTTACTAAGCCCAGAAATTTTTCAGCTTAAACCATTAGTTAACCTTAAAATGTTTAATTTTTATAATTTTGAATGATATTGACTGTCATTGTGTCATTCGATTTATTAGCATTTGTAAAACTGTAATACACAAAATGGAAATAATGGAAGATAATGAGGCTTTGAAAATGCCTGATTTCATTAATATTAGATACCACGAATAAAATAAAATAATATACCTATACAAGAAACGATTACTTTTACACTGCGATTTAAGTTGGCCGAAGAAAATTCTTAATTACCTTGATGAAATTGAAGCAAATTTATAGTATCCTTATAATAAATATGTAGGTTTCAAACTCAAATATTTTGTAGACTATACAATTATAACCATTTTTAGAAAGAGTGTTGTTTTTGGGAATCTTTTTTGTAAAATTAGCATGAATTTCTTGGTAATATTGGCTTCCTCATCCTTATCTTTCAACGTTAGTATGATTTCTATAATTTTTTTTTTTTTTTTAATTAACTAATTGAATTAATACTAATTTTACTCTCATTATGGCTGCACTTCGTGCTCTATTTTACTACTTTTTAGTTTATCTAATTTTTTTAAATAGTCCTGTGACAGTGACACAGGAGAGTTTTTCTCTCTTCTGCGCCTGTGACAATCATAACTTTAGCTAACAATACCAATCGCTTTCGTTCTACGATTCGTATCGCTTTGAAGTGTTTAATTTTTGCGTTAGTTTCTGCTGCTATCAAGAAAGTTGAGTGGGGAACCTCTTAAAATCAGCCAAAAATGCCTAAAACCAGTCGCTATTTGCGAGTGCTAGAAGAACAACCTGGTTGTGCGTTATAATGTGATAAAAATAATAAAAAATATTTAAATATTAAAATTATTCTAAATTGTTGATGAAAACTCCAAGTGACAAATAAACAAATTCACTTTCAATTGCAAATGCTACGTTTCATTAATTTAGAATTATCGTTCGACACAAATTTAATTTTTGTAAATTGAGCAAGAATCCGATATACTCATTGAACGCAGCTTTCATTAAACATTCAAAACAAAATTCAAATTTGACATTATTTCTTCTTTTTTTAGAAAAATCTTGACGTTGCCAAATCAATCTGACACTTAATTAATCGTTGATTTTTAATAGGCTGGTGCGAATTAAACTACGATAAGTAATACTTAAATAATAAGTTTCACTTTACTAAGGGGAAATTTATTCTGAAGCAGTGCGAATGGCTCTAAATCTCTTGTCAATGATTTCTTAAAATTCGCCGAAATTAGTGGATTAGGGCCATTCGCACTGCTTCAGAATAAATTTCCCCTTAGTAAAGTGAAACTTATTATTTAAGTATTACTTATCGTAGTTTAATTTGCACCAGCCTATTAAAAATCAACGATTAATTAAGTGTCAGATTGATTTGGCAACGTCAAGATTTTTCTAAAAAAAGAAGAAATAATATTAAATTTGAATTTTGTTTTGAATGTTTAATGAAAGCTGCGTTCAATGAGTATATCGGATTCTTGCTCAATTTACACAAAAATTAAATTTGTGTCGAACGATAATTCTAAATTAATGAAACGTAGCATTTGCAATTGAAAGTGAATTTGTTTATTTGTCACTTGGAGTTTTCATCAACAATTTAGAATAATTTTAATATTTAAATATTTTTTATTATTTTTATCACATTATAACGCACAACCAGGTTGTTCTTCTAGCACTCGCAAATAGCGACTGGTTTTAGGCATTTTTGGCTGATTTTAAGAGGTTCCCCACTCAACTTTCTTGATAGCAGCAGAAACTAACGCAAAAATTAAACACTCCAAAGCGATACGAATCGTAGAACGAAAGCGATTGGTATTGTTAGCTAAAGTTATGATTGTCACAGGCGCAAAAGAGAGAAAAACTCTCCTGTGTCACTGTCACAGGACCATTTAAAAAAATTAGATAAACTAAAAAGTAGTAAAATAGAGCACGAAGTGCAGCCATAATGAGAGTAAAATTAGTATTAATTCAAATAGTTAATTAAAAAAAAAAATTATAGAAATCATACTAACGTTGAAAGATAAGGATGAGGAAGCCAATATTACCAAGAAATTCATGCTAATTTTACAAAAAAGATTCCCAAAAACAACACTCTTTCTAAAAATGGTTATAATTGTATAGTCTACAAAAATATTTGAGTTTGAAACCTACATATTTATTATAAGGATACTATAAATTTTCTTCAATTTCATCAAGGTAATTAAGAATTTTCTTCGGCCAACTTAAATCGCAGTGTAAAAGTAATCGTTTCTTGTATAGGTATATTATTTTATTTTCTTCGTGGTATCTAATATTAATGAAATCAGGCATTTTCAAAGCCTCATTATCTTCCATTATTTCCATTTTGTGTATTACAGTTTTACAAATGCTAATAAATCGAATGACACAATGACAGTCAATATCATTCAAAATTATAAAAATTAAACATTTTAAGGTTAAGTAATGGTTTAAGCTGAAAAATTTCTGGGCTTAGTAAAGTGATTCTTAACGCCTTGATAAGTGAAACTTTAATAACGGTGCAAACGGTTATGCCTTCTTAAGTGTCACTTAGATGCTAAGTAAAAGCGGTGCGAATGGCCCTAAAACGCCTAGTTAAGTGCTGCTTTCTGGTATAACGCGTCTGTAACTATCGTATCGTACACTATTTTGGCCAATTTAAAAAAAAATCATTAACAAGACATTTAGAACTTAAATTTGGGGATTATATTAAGAATAGTGCTGTTGAAGAATGCATTTATTTTCATTATGATATTTTATAATTTAAAGCCCTTTGATTTTTTTTTGAAACTGGAAGGAACTAAAACTTTAAAATATATGCATATTCTAGATATTATTGCTTATTTTATTTTCCCAAAATTTTATTTTTTTTAAATTAATTTTTGAGATATGCTTGTCCGAAAATTAATAGGGATGCTGTAATCACCTTAAGAAAGGCTTATTTGAGTGCAGACCAGAAAGACATAAAAATAATTTCGTTTACAGATAAAAAAAAAAGAAAATGAATAAAGCCTACAATTTCCCTCTGTGAATATGTTAGACGTTTTGTCTTCAATGTGAGCAAATAATAAAAAGGAGCTGTCACTTATCCACTTTATTTCAGTAGATTATGTAGTGTCTTCGGTGTTACAAATCATTTATAAATAAAAATATTTTTGCAAATTGCAGTTTTGATCAGAATCCCTTGTATAACCATAATAGAGTATTATTAATTAAAGCTGTATCTAACCAATACACAAAACATTGGGATGTTTTATCTCATTACAAATAAAATAAAAAAATGTGATAGCATAAGACATCACAACAATAAATTTGTATTGTTAATACCACATACTTTGATTTTCTTTTACTATACGGAGAATGGTCGCACTGTGCAGCTTTCTGAGTGCCTTTTAAAAGGAGATAGAAAACTCCGCTATGTTGATCCTTTATTACGTGTTGCCTACATCTTGGCGCAATATTTTTAATAGGTGTGTTTTAACCATACGCTTCTGCTTCGGAATTGTCGGTTTTCTTGTTTTAATCTGACAGGTTAAAACGACTAAACCGACAATTCCGGAAGCAGAAGCGGATGATTAAAACGCACCTGATATTTTGCTTGCTGCTGTCAGTGTCAGTGAATATTATTTTTGGAGTCACAGTTTATTGCTAAAGAATCTGTTAGCTCACTTGGACCAGTTAAAAATTCCAAAATAACATCCACTCCAGGGATACAAATTCAGGATACGCAGAAGACTGCTGTTTTATTATAGGCGGTTGTCATATATTGTATTATCCGAGTTGCGCGATGTATAAACTGGAACATTGAGATCAAAAGTGCCGACGCAGAGTGAGCGATCTGATTCTTTAGCTATAAACTGTGGCATAGGAATCAAAATGGCCGCGCCCTATGTTGGGCGTGTCGGACCTCTTTCTTGCACCGTATAGTAATCAAAGTATGTGGTTAATACATACTTATTTAACAATTATTTGATTATTTTATGTTAGATCAGTTACGATCTAACATAACAGTTACGTTAAACCATGATACATCAAATGAAATTTGTAGACTTTGTAATTATTCTATAAAATACTATGTAACAAAATCTTCTGCACATTTTTTATTCCATGAAACTTAATTTGTTAATAAGTGGAATTACTGAAAATCAGTTATTATAACCTTAGGTCAGTTCACATAACAGTTACGTTAAACCATGATTTATGTTAAGAAATTTGTAGGCTTTGTAATTATTTTATAAAATACTATGTAACATAAAATATTCCTCTTAAATATTTTTGCTCCTTAAAATTTATTTTGTTAATAAGTGGAATTACTGAAAATCAGTTAATATAACATTAACCGTCCTTTTTATATCAATAAATATATCTTACATTTCCTAAAAAAGAAAATAAAAATGTAGGTTTGGGTTGCATTCTCAATAGTCTGGTTCTCGTGAATTGGCCATATTGAGTCTACATAAGCCACGCCTAGTGATACCGTTTTGAATGTTTGAAAAAGATGCTTATTATGTCTCCTTACCTTCCAACTATCTTCGCAACGAACATTGTGACCAACAGCCGCGAGGGACAGCATCCGCGCCATCTGCACAAAAGCCACGAAAGCCATCTATCAAAGCCACTAATAGTTTTGCATATTCTGAACAACACTCTTAAATATCAAAAACGGAAATATCTATCTTATAAATTCAAACCTTTCAGAAGTAATTTACGGAACTCTGTTTGAAAAGATGATACTATAGTAATAAAATAACTTTAAATCTTGCACCTTAAGGATCATCCGTCAATATCTCGTATGTATCAGTTTGCTTTTAATCTAAATGTATACATCTTTAGAATGAAATTAACACATCGGTGCATAAAACTCGATTTATAAACAGTAAAGTGTGAAAATTTTAAATTTAAAATTTTCCATATATCGACGTAGTAGATTTTATTTGTTGTTTAAACGATTATATTATACACATTGTCAACACTTTCTTAATAGATTTTTTTTCATTTAATTAACCTCATATTTACTAGATTCAAAAATGTTACGTATATAGTTTTCAAGACAATGCCATAAAACAACTATAATTAAATTTTATCGAATATTTAACACTATAATACATCAACCAATTTAAACAAATTCTATCTGAAAACACTGACAGCCGTATACATAGTCGATCGCCAGCGATTCGCTGGCGATCCGCCGGCGAAAGCCCAAAAAGCTGGCGACTCGCCGGAGATTGTCACCGGAATGTCATTTCACGCAAGTTTTCATGTTCTTTTATAGGGAAAAATTTGATATTCGTTCATTATTTTTTGAGTTTTAAGAAATGAATCATGAATAAAATGCGAGAGATACCGGTGATAATCCCTATAAAAGATAATAAAAACTTGCGTGAAATGACATTCCGGTGACAATCTCCGGCGAGACGCCACCTTTTTGGGCTTTCGCCGGCGGATCGCCAGCGAATAGCTGGCGAAACGCCGGAATGAATTTCTTGCGAGTCGCTGGCGATCGACTATGCATACGGCTGTAAGTGTCGCAGTGTTTTCACTCAATTCTGCGTAACGTCAATGTAAAGTTTGTTAAAAACGGACCAAAATCGTTTTGGTTACTCAAATATTAATTTATTATTAATATTAATTTTGTCAATAAATAAAATTAACGTTAAATTATACTTAGAAGGTATGTTTATAATTTTAAATAATTTTTCCAAATACCACGCGATTTGAGAATTTATTTGTTTTCTTGGAAATTATGCATCTAAATTTCACGAAATAAAATCCTCTTTAAAATACCACGAGACGTCAGTTTTCTCAAAAAATTATTAACTCTTCTGTTATTATCCTTGACAATTTATTTAATGTACAAACAAATTCTGTAAAAATATTATTTAATAAAATGATATACCTACTTTCTGAATAGCCCAATGGAAGGGATTTAAAAAACCCTTAGGTAAAACAGTTTACTATTTGGAATATTTGTATACGTATCGAGCTAGCAGAGCATCTTTAAATTTTTCACATTCTAAGTATGCCAAAATTAGGTCTGGATTTTTTTAATTTCGATTACGCCATAATTTTAGGCTAATTTTATACCAACCTAAAAAAATTTCCTCATTTCAAATTCTGAGTATGCCATAATTTTAGGCTCATTTTATACCAACATAAAAAATATTCCGCTTCTTTCTTTATAGAAAAAATTAGATATTCTGTTGACTTGACAATAGGCACTTATTGCGTCTTTCATTAAAAAATTCAGCAATGTAAAAATTTTTAACTGCATAAGTTTAGGCTCAATTTAGGCTATATCTATAACAACATAAAAAACTTTCCACTCTGGCCTTTATCGGAAAAATTAGTTGCTCTGCTAGCTTGACAATACGACTTTACTGTGACGCGAAAGCCATCTCTGTTCCTTGTTTACTCCTTGCCCGTGATATGAAGCTTAGCGCTGGCTACATAAAAACAAACGCACCGCTTCGAGAAACTCCGGAGAGATCCCTTTGCGGTGTATGAGTCATAGATAGGCAGTTTTCGATCGTTCTGGAACGCCGAGAGAGTTCTAGTACAGAGCTGGCTTTATATAAATAACGCGAGTTTCAGAATTAGGAGTTGGTACTGAACAGTTCACTCATACTGTTATTGTCGCTGATATCGAAAAAGATGTTATACTAGGAATGGATGCAAAAAACTTACATGGTTTCCAGTTGGATTTTAAAAATAGAGTGATCAAAGTTGGTGCTTGGCCGTGAGATGAGACTATTGTGCGACCTTGAGTTTGGATGCCAACCTGGAGAAGATGTAGCTGGTGACAATTATGTGATCCAGTTACAAAAAAGAATGAACGATATTCATGAATTGGTCCGCTCGTACCTTCAAATCGCCAGCGACAGAATGAAGAAGCGATATGATACCAAATCCACAGAAGGATGTTTCAAGGAAGGCGACACAGTCTGGCTTCATAACCCAAAGAGACAAAAGGGCTATTCTCTGTAGCTTCAAAGGTCTTGGGAAGGTCCGTATCTCATCAAGAAAAAAATGATGTCATTTACCGTATAAGTAAGATCCCGAACGATAAACCAAAGGTAGTGCTCCAAAACCGACTGGCGCTATTTGAGGGTGACCATGAAGTAAACCAGCTCCAAGAAACACCTGACCTTGTCTTTGAAGAATTTATGGGTGCATATGGAGGTACCGGAAAAGCAAGACATGGTGTTACAACCGAGCAACAACAAGACCTGCTCACGGTTCCTAAAGATTACTCACTGGTCCATAGCACTTCCGCCAACATCTACGACGCTCGAGGTCTGGCATCTGTATTCCGGAAGAAGTTTGGTCGATTGCCAGAACTTCAAGATCAGTTACCAGCCCCTGGAGAAGCATTGAAACTTCAAGATGGATCGTGTTATCTTTTCTATTTGGTAACAATGAACACCATCCGGGATCGGTCCACCTATCATGATGCATTACATGTACTGGAGTCGAATATACAGAAACTAGCTATTCCAAAGATAGAGAGCAACTAGCTGAATTGGAGGATCATTAGAAACATGGTGGAAGTAATCTTCCAAAAAACCCAGGTTGAAATACTGGTCTCTAGCCATTCTCCCAGCGTTCAGATTATAGCGAAGACGGTCTCTTGTTACTTCCATGCAACTTGAAATTGTAAAAAAGGACCAGTTGCAGATACAACCATTCAGTTTTAGTTCCAGGTGGAACTATTTCTTAAGGAGGGGGCAATGTCATGGGTATGCCTAAGCCGTCTCTGTAGAGCGTGACCTTGAAGTCTGCCACCCGACTCATGGTCGAAACCCCGGAATCTTCTAGGTATGCCGCTGACGCTTCGAGAAACTACTGGAGTGAGCCCTTTGCGGCATATGAGTCATAGAGAGGCAGTTCTCGGTTGTTGTGGAAAGCCGAGAGTATTCTTACTTATCAAAATTTATCTGAAAAAACTTGTACTTTAAGGAAACTTATTAGCAATAAATCCGAGTGGTTGTGGTCCCAAAATGAAGAAAAATCGTTTAAAGAATTCAAATCTCTAGTTTCTAGTGTACCGGTGTTAGCTTACTTTAACCCTAAAAGACTGATTATTCTATCGGTTGGTGCCAGTACTTTTGGTTTGGGGTCAGTAATTCTACAAGATCGGCATCCAATAGAGTTTGAGTCTGTTTCTTTGACGCAAACGCAGCAAAATTATAATCACATTGAAAAGGAACTGTTGGCCTTAGTTTTCGGATGTGAGAGATTCCATTGTCTTACTTTTGGTTACAACATTAAATTACTATTCAAACAGACCATCGTCCATTACTGAGCTTGCTAAAAAAACCTTTTGAAGACCTGTCTCCTAGAATTCAATGCCTTAGCTATCGATTATTGAGATACCAGTTTAAATTAGTTTACATTCCTGGGAAGAATTCACAACTTTCTGATACACTCAGTAGAGATACTTTTAATACTTTCATCGACACATCCTATATTGATACAAATCTAAAGATTTATTTAATCCTTTCAACCTCAGGAAAGAACAAAAATCGTTTAAAAATAGCCATTTCTACAGATCCTATTCTTAACCATGTTAAATATTACCTACTAAATGGTTGGCCCTCTCATAAAGGAAATGTGCCCTCTCTTGTGAAGCATTTCTGGCAAATTAAACACGAAATATTTTGTCACAATGATTTTAATTTTTTAACAAAAGAGACTAATAATTCCTAACAGTTTAGAAGCAGAATGTTTAAGCTTGATACACAAAATTCATCAGAGTAGTTGCCTGTAAAAGAACGGCAAGAGATTGTATATACTGGCCAGGATTATCATAAGATATAGGAACTACTGTTTTAGGGTGTTTAACTTGCCAAAAATATTCCAAAACAAATCCAAGAGAGGCTCTCCATTCTCATCTAGTTCCGGAACTTCCATGGCAAAAAATTGTAATAGACTTTAAATCGTTAGGCACATTGAATTTTATAGTTATTATTGACTATCTCTCTAGACCAAGTGACTAGTTCTCTATTTCTCTAGAGAAATAGTCAATATTTGGTCTAGTGAAATAGTCGTCACAAATATAACACGACCTTGATTAATATACGAACATTTTACAATTTAATTCTACATAATTTTGGCATTAATAATCAATTGATTAAAGCCCTCGAGCTAAAGATCTCGGGCCCTAATCAGAATATTAATGTGAAAAATTATGTCTCATCAAATTTATATTAAAATATTCTCGAGATTTAGATTCAACAAAAATAGCTGACTATTATCAAGGTCCTGGTATATTACCCTTGATTATTACAGCCAATTTATTATATCAAATAAATTAACCTATAAAAGAGGAGAAAGAGTAATTTCATAATTGAAATATGTTTTTACAAACCCAAGAAATATTTTCAGATAATGGCCCGCCCTTCAATTCTCACGAATTTTTCCAATTTACTACAAAATACGACATAAAACACAATACTTCCAGTCCTCAGTATCTTAGATCTAACGGGATGGTAGAAAGGGCAGTGCAAACTGTAAAAGGTTTATTAACAAAGGCATACCAAGATGGCGAATGTCCTAGCAATATTAAGTTACAACATCACTGTTAAGGAACAATTATCATCATCGAGTGAACTTCTTATGGGCAGAAGATTAAGAATTAGGTACATTGCCTGTCCCGAAAACTCTTCTAAAATCCAATTTCTCAATGGAAGGGATAAGGCAATCCTTGGAAGATAAACTACATAAACAAGAGGCTTACTATAACCATTCTACCCAGCAGTTGTCAAAATTGGTACCAGGAATCCGGCCATAACGACTATATAGTCAAGATATTAAATGCCGAATACCGTACAAATAAGCAAATGATTAGACCTGTACGAACATCATGAGTTACCATTACCAATAATCCAGATATATTTGAGTTTATTTTTTATAACCTTTTAATCGTTATTTTGTTAATTTTCAGTTTCAATATTTTTATTATTTTTGTAAAGAGCGTATCATCTATTTGTTAGTTGTCATTTGTGACAGGCTTACGGTCAAATTGCATGTGTCAATTATTACTATTTATAAGTAATTAAATAAAACCTTTATTCGGCAAGTGTTGCCTTCATATTATACCTGTCTTGTCTGCTGTCCCCAATTACTAAAATTACTAGTACCTAATTTTTCCTATAAAGAAAGGGGCGGAATTTTTTTATATTGAAATAAAATTAGCCTAAAATGAGCCTAAAATTATGGCATAATCAGAATGTGAAAATCCAAAGGTGCTATGTTAGCTTGATTGATACATATATTATTTGTACCAAGACCTTGAAGTTCCCAGCACTTTACTTACATTTATTTTTGAACCACTCTGTACAATGACAACAAAAATAATTGCATTCATCACTCGGCCAGTCAGATGTGTCGTAATATCAATTTAAAATGGTTTTATCTAACCTTTCAAGATTCAATTATTCCTTATGGTATTATGTCGCAAACGCAAACCAAAGTATTTGTTTGTTACATTTTAATGGAACTGGATTTTAACCTCTTAACTTTCTCGACACACCCGCTTAACTAAATCTCTGACTGTAAAAGGCATTAAGTGTGTGTTAATTAAATGAATTATGGTGTTTGTTAAGTTTTCCGCTATTTTTACAAAAAAAAACAGGCAATTCTGGCAAGCATTACGAAAAATTAAATGTACCTATTGATTACACTTACTATACTTTAAAAAAAAAAAGGAAGTGAAAGTCAGGGCCGGCGCTAAGGACGCGCCAGTTAGGCCCCTGCCCGGGGTGGCAATCTTAGGAGGCTGCAAAATTAACTAGATTATGAAGAAAATGATTAAATCAAGATTCATTTCAATGCTTATGAAAAATTAATAAGTGGAATTTTAATAAAATTTTCTTTTACGAACTTTTAAATAGGTATAGGTACCCATTCACTTCAAAAATCCTCAAGCATGAGAACGACATAAGAAGGTTGAGGTAAAGTGATAGCAATACCCCAAGTCATCTGTCAAAAAAGTATCGCATTTTTAGTTACAGTTTGCACGTGTCTTCTTATTTCAGTTGCGCTATGTTGTTGCTTAGCAGCGTAAACTTTATTAAGGTGCGTATACACGAATACAAGAAGTCACTTTGAAAAAATTAAGATTACGTTTTACATTTTGTCTATAAATACTAGAACAATTTACATTCGTACTTTATAAATAATCTAAAATAGGTGCAAATTCGTGAAACAGATTCTTTGCTAAAAAAATATATTATAACAAGAGGCACATAAAATATTTATTGGATAATTTTTTAATCAATATTATTTTCTTCACAACTGTACTCTGATTCAGACTCATCATGCACTAGTTGCCGTTGTACCTAAATAAATAATCAGAAACATGTAATTGTTTGTATTTTTCCCAATCGGAAACAATTATATTTTTAGTGTGTCTTACATAATTGTCCCAATGAGTATCGGTAACATTATTCAAAGCTTCTGACTAAGTATGAAATACATCTTCCGGTGATGACTTTGTTGTTAAAATTTTTTCAGTCATTAATATTGTATGCCCATATTCCTCAACATATCTATCTAGGTGTAATTCTTTTTGTGGTAGATTTTGACGTACAACTTCCCAAATCTGATATTTCATACCATTGATTGGATAATTAATGTTCTTTTTCTGCAACCATGTTACCATTTTATCTTTTGTCCAACTATAACATGGAATGGTTCCACGTACCGCGAATGATAACTGGCATTATCGATTATAATCAAGAAGGATGTTCCAGATTAGGTATAAATTTCGTCTTAAACCATTTTTAAAAATGTTCTATGTTCATATTATTATAGTAATCACCGACAATTATATATCGAATTTCATCTCCTGTTTTTTTACTTGCAGTAGCCCTCGTTCCATCTTGCCAACTTTTTCTATCACTTACTATGTAATGAAACAAAACATATCATGGACGTGCAGAGAGAACGGGAAGTTTGAAATTTACCTGTCATGCACAGTGCATGACGTCACACAAAATCTACTAGTATCATAGAGGTACATTGACGAGTATACAGCGTTGTACATACCGAAATCGTATGCAAATGAATACTTAAATATTCTTACGTAATTTATCACTATTCCAACTAGCATTTGTTTAATAATTAAATAGTTAAATAGTAGTGCTGGAAAAACCCGATGATTTTAATAATCGAGTACTCGGTACTCGAGCGATTTAAATAATCGAACGATCGCTCGAGCGATTAATAGGTTTGTTTTGGTTTTCAAATGAAAACGGTTTTGAAACTGCGCCGGATCGTGTGCGTAAAGGCAAAAATCCCCGACTGAAATTGTTGGAAAACCAGAACACACATGTTTATTGTTTATTATAATAATGCAGTTCCTTTTGAAAGCTGAGCTTCACCTAACATTTGCATGTACGAGCCCTCATATTTATGAGACATTCAAAGATTTGACCACACTCATAAAATGGATCATCTTTTACTCTTATACAAAATAAGTGATATGGGGATAGGCAATGTCTTATCCTCATCCTAATAATTGTAGTTAAATGTCTTCTGTCCTTGTAGGAAAAATTTAAAAACCAAGGGATTTTATCAAATCGTGGAACGACTTTAGAATAAAAGGAATTCGCCCTACTCTTGAGGCTATTCCATTCTTCAAGCCATCTTGAATTTACAATATTTCTGATGAATGGAAAAAAATTATGATAGTTTAATTTGATATTCACTGGAATATTCAGAGATCTTTCTATATTTGCCAATTGATCTGCCTTGAAGTTACCCAGAATCCCAGAGTGGCCTGGAATCCATGCCAGAATTATTTTGATGTTCATCTTTTGCGAGTAAGATACTGTCCTTAGTCAAGAAGGAACAATCTTCAGTTTCCCTGCGAAAGCATGATCTTGCTATTTTTTGAAGTGCAGCTTTGGAGTCTGAGAGGATAATGGAATGAACGATGTTTTTGTCGAATATTACTTGCAAAGCCTTGTTGATAGCTACAACTTCAGCTGTACAAATTTGAGTATGGAAAGGAAACTTGCTTGAGAATGCATAATATATATCTGGACTATACACTCCAAACCCTGAGTGACCGGAAGAGTCTATTGAGCCATCGGTAAAGAACTTGGTGTAAGATGGGTATCTCCTGATGATATTCTGATATTGTACAATTCCTATACTTTCAGATTTAGTAGCGCCAATGTTTACGATAGAAATGGAGTCCAATTGGAGTTGGAAATCAAATTTATAACATGGTAAAAGCTCTGAACTATATAAGCGAGGATTCACGACATCGAATTGGCTGATGAGCTAGATTAGTAGAGGATTACTTTTGTTGTTTCAGTAGGTAGAGACCCCACATAATCTTTTTAGTTTTCTTAAAGCAGTGATAATGGGATTGTTTATCAAAGACATATTTTTAATTAGGTACTTAAGGGATAGTCATTCTCTTCTAAATCTAAGGGGGATTTCACCTGTCTCTGTCAATAAGGCTAGAATTGGGGTAGATTTCATACACCCTGTGATTATACGAAGGCTTTGGTTCTGAAGAGCATTTAACTTTTTTTTATATCCTGGGAACACGGTATTATAATTTGACATCCATAATACAAGTAGGACAAAATTTTTGATTTATGTAAAATTCTTAATATTTGTGGGTCATATCCCCACCAAGTTCCACAGAGAGCACGCATGACATTAAGGTTACGATTGATCTTAACATTTAAATCATTAAAGTGAGAATTCCATTTAAGATTCTTATGAGATATTTAACTTTATCCTTCCATTGAATGATTTGAGATTTATAGATGATATTAGGTAAAGTAATTTTAGTTACCCCTTTAGTGAATAAAATTGCCGAAGTTTTATGCAATGAAAGATTAAGGTTAAGTTTTTCCAACCACGACTCTAATTTAAGCAAAAAGGAGTTGATACGTGGAATCATATAGTAAATATTCGATCCATTAACCAGTATTACCAGATCATCAGCATATTGAATTAATTTAAAATTACTAGGCAGAATGTAAAATAGAGACAAGGTATAAAGGTTAAACAAAATGGGACTGAGCTAAGAACCTTGAGGAAGGCCTTGATTAGTAGTTTGAGGACCATGGATGTGGCCCAAATTGTCTCGAGTAAATAGTTTTCTTTGGACTAAAAAGGAATGTATTAAATTGGCCAAATCCACTGAGACATTCGCATCTAGTAAAATGGAATATAACCGAGAAATATTAACTGAATCATATGCAGCAGAAATATCAGTGAAGAGACCAATAGTAAATTCATTAAGGGAGAAGCCTATTTGCACTTGTGAGATAAGATAGACAAGACAATCCGTACAACCCCTGTCTCTTCTGAAGCCCAATTGTAAGGGATTAAGAATTCAAGTCGATTTTTGATTAAGGATTCTAATACTTTGCCTACGCAAGAGAAAAGGGAAATAGGCCTATATTTTGAAGCTACCATTTTATCCTTATTTGGCTTAATTATAGGTAGAATTAATGATTGATTCCATTGTTGAGGAATTGAGCCTGTTTAAAGACACTTATTAAAGATACTCAGAAGAAACAAGGAGCCTGAACGAGATAAATTTTTTAGCATAGAGTATGAAATAATATCTAAGCCTGGAGAAGAGTGTCGTTTCAAATTTAACACACTTGAGTATTCATTAAGAGTAAAGGGGGATTCTGAATGAGTTAAGCTATTAATTTGGCACACATTTTTCCAGGGAAGGAGGGCAAAGAATGTTTAAGATTGCTTGCGCAATCGATTGGGTAGGCATTAGATTCGAGAGATTTTGTTTTAAACCAGAATTGTTATTAATTTTATTCCAAATGGACTTGGAAGAATGACGTTTAAGGGAGCTACAATACATCCTAAAGTTATTTTTTCGTTTGGATTTGAGAACTTTTCTAGTTGTAGCTATATTTTTTTTAACTTAGATGTAATTATCTAAATTTGAATTTTCCATGAAATTTCTAATAGAGGTTACCCTGTTTGATATAAGTTCATTACATGAATCATCCCACCAAGGTATATGATATTTAACATTCCTGTTAGGCTTGAAGAAGGGAATAGTAGTATCACCAACTTGATTTATTATAGATATGAACTCATAATAATCGTTGGGACGGGAAGGAATAAGAGTAATCAGTTTATTAAAGTAAGAATTCCAATCTGCCTTGTTGAAGTTTCTTCTATTGTTAGGGGTGGGAGGGCCATTATTAGGGATTCCTATCTTACATTTGGTAGGGAAATGGTCACTAAAGCCCAAATCCGGAATCACTTCCCAAGTTGATTTATGAGCCAAATCTGTTGAACAAAAGGTTAAATCAACGACAGATTTACCACCATTTGGTGGAGAAATTCGTGTAGGAGAGCCATCATTTAAAAACACTAATTGTAAAGAATCTAAAGAATTTGTTATATTTTTATCGTTTAAGCTATTTGAGGAGCTTACCCAACACACATGATTACAATTTAAGTCCCCATAATCAAAAGAGGTTTGTTAAATGTCTGAATAAAGTTAGATCAATTATTTTTGGGCAACTTATATCCACTAAATTTATTTGGCAGTGGGGGAGATAGATGGCTTGAACTTGAGTTGGAAGATCTAGAGAGTAATCTATTAGAAGAGGCTGAATATTTAAATTGTTTTTAATTAAACAGGCGATACCTCCATAGCCATCCAATCTATCATTTCTCAATGTTTGGTAACCTCAACACTTTAACCTATAATCTTCCTTCATCCAAGTTTCATTAAGTAGGATTATGTCTGGATTGTTGTCCTTAATTAGGATCTTTAGATTATCTATGTTTGAGTTAAAAGTTCCATTGAATAATCGTTAATGGATCGAAGAGCATAATAATAGATAATTAGTACTCTGAATCTTTAGAGTACTCCATTAGACCTGACTGAAAGAAAGAATTTGAAGGTCCTGCTGGACCTGTAGGAGAAGCATTGGGTTGTGATACAGAATAAAAAGAGTTGATAATATTACCTATGAAAGTCATGACTAACTCCTTGGTCCGATAAGCTATCTAAGGCTTGAATAACATCTATTTTAATATTATTTCCTTCCTCAGCCCGAAAGGGAGACGATAGGGGTCGAGTTGGGAGACTGGATGATCTTCCCGAAGGACTAATTAAGCATTCTTGATGCTTTTTCTTATCATATTCATCATCATGTGATCTCTTTCGTTTTGGCGTTCTTATTTTTTGACTGTAGGTGGATAACCTTGTATTAGACAAGACTTCTGATCTTCTTTGAGAGACTGGGATACCATTTTGATTTGCATCCCTGTTGGGAAGGGCTGGAAAGTCATTAATATTAGGGATAGGGTTTTCTCTATTTTTTGGAATTTGTTGGTTGGCTTCGAAGTAAGATATGTTCGAAAATTACATTAGTTGCTTGATTTCTTTTTGTCTATTATATTCAGGGCAATTAAACTCGTTGGAACTGTGTTCCGTAGATTTACAATAAATGTAATACTTACTGCACTTTATGCATTTAGCCTTTCCCCTACATCGATTAATACGATGTCCATAAAGCAAGCAATTATGACATTGCATTACTGGGGTGATATATGGTACAACTCTGACTGGGAGACCATAAATTGAAATTTCTTTAGAAATCATTTTTCCTGAAAAAGTAACACAAATCGTACCTGTTGGTACATAGGAGATTTCTTTACCGGATTCCACAACTCTTCTATTTAGACATTTGACATGAAGAAGTTTACAATTCACTAAATGAGTTTCAGTTGCCTCTTTAATTTCATCATCTGTAAAAGATCTGTCCACATACCTTACAATACCTTTGCAAGAGACATTGTGTGATGGAATAAAAACTTCATAACCTTTATTTTCCATTTCTTTATCCTCTATAAATTGGTAAAGATCGCACCAATACGGTTTTTCTCTTTTCTTACTATTTTGAGGATATCCTTCAGTTTCAGATTAAAAATGGTTCTTGTTATACTTAGTAAATGAAGATTTCCTAGATTATTTGTTTTTCCTTGGACATACACTTCGAAGGGGCCTGAGTCTGTGTTCGAATACAAGTTTTTGGCGGAGGATCTGGAGGATTCGGCGGATCCTTGACCCCCAACTCCATGTGGGTTGGAGGTTAAGTTAACTTATATTTGTTTTGTGTCACAAAAATATGTTTATATACAATTACTTACTAAAAATATGAGGAAGAAAAAGGTTGAAAATACACAGGACGGTGTTAGTAAAGGCCAAATAACAAAAGATTGTTAAATTTTCACTGACAGCGATGTTTACACTTCAAATGTCAAAGCAAAAGTCCCCATACAAATCCTCAATTTTCAATTCAAAACCGTTAAAAATTAAAGGTGAATTTTAACATCCCTTTAAAAATGATCGTTATTTGAGGACTATTTTAAAGGAATCCGTTTAAATAATGACAGAAGTAAATTAGCGAATACGGAAATATTTTTAAAGGCCGCCAATATATTAACGGCCGTTAAAATATAAAGGAATTGTTACAGAATAGACCCCTTTTACTTCTGTCATTATTTAAAAGGATCTTTAAAATACATTAGAGGACTAAAGAAATCTGTTTAAATAATGACAGAAGTAAATTAACGAATACGAACATATTTTTATAGGCCGCCAATATTTTTAAAGGCCGTTAAATATAAAGGAATTGTTACAGAATAGACCTCATAGGGGTCTATTCTGTAACAATTCCTTTATATTTAACGGCCTTTAAAAATATTTTCTTCTTTACTTCTGTCATTATTTAAACGGATCTTTAAAATACATTAGAGTACTATCTTAAAGAAATCTGTTTAAATAATGACAGAAGTAAATTAACGAATACAAATATACTTTTAAAGGCCGCCAATATTTTTAAAGGCCGTTAAATATAAAGGAATTTTTACAGAATAGACCCCATAGTCGGTTATTTCAATAATCGAGTACTCGGTTTTTCACTCGAGCGATCACAACACTATTAAATAGTTATTATTTACTAAGTATTATACCTGCTGTTGAGTCCTTCTATATTTATACAATATTTTTTTATTTTAACGGAAATTTTAGTAGTCATCTAACCTAACCGAGTGCCCCAATTTCAAAGCTAGTCATGCGAATGACATAAAGACAATAATTTATCGACATTTTATTTAATTTATGGTGTATGTTGTATACGTGGTAAAGTATCATAAATATTGTACTGACGATAAATATTGAACGAACAAAAAAATATCAAATAACGTTTATTTATTATATATGTAACGTGACATAATAGGTTTTGGTTTTAGAGAGAATGATAAAAATGGAATGAAACGAGAATCTAAACTAAGCAATATATTTTTTAGTAATTGATATTAAATGTAATTAAAAATCTGATGTGTCCAACACATGACTCTCCTATCCAGTTATTATAGGCTTTTTCCGGTTATTTTGTACGACCTATTGCAGCACCTCTATAAATGTTTAGAGGGTAAACTAAATATATACATTTTCCCCATACATCTAACTCGAAACATTTTTCTATATTCATTGAAAACGAAAATACTGAAAAATTTAAATTTGGCACCTTTCCTTCAATTTTTCCAATACGGTACATTTTAGAAAAATCATATAAAAAACAAAAATTATAGAGATCGATATCACAAATAACTTTTATTTAAACAATTTTCC